>PVLC010027008.1:0-22240 GCA_004027655.1 Graphiurus murinus
GCGGTACTGGGGATGGAACTCAGGGGCATTTTACCTCCGAGCTATACCCCCAGCCCTATTTTTTATTCTTTATTTTGAAACCGGGTCTCACTAAGTTGCAGAGTGCCTCACTAAGCAGCTGAGGCTGGCCTCGAACCCGGATCCTCCGGTCTCAGCCTCCCGAATGCTGGGATTACAAGCGTGCGCCACCACGCCCGGCTGCAACATTCTTTTTTAAAGAATAGACTCTAGTCAGGCCTTGTGGTGCATGCTCATCTTAGTGAGACCCTGTGTCAAAATAAAAATAAAATAGGGCTGGGATTCTAGCTCAGAGGTAAGATACCCCCGGAATCAGTCTCTAGTAACACATACACAAAGAAAGAATGGGTTCTTAATGACTCATGAATAATGTCCCCAAATAAGAAATGAATGCCAGGGTTTTGTTTTATTTAAGCAAGAGATTGATACTGGCATGCTTTTTTCCCCTAATGAATTATTATTCAACTTTTACAATTTCACATGCCCAAGAATTCATCATTTCTCCCCCAATCTGACTTATCTCTCAGTCTAACCATTTCTGCCAATGATATTTTAATCCTATAAACCATCTAAATTAAAGCCCTCGTTCATCATTTCTGACTTTCTGCTCTTACCCTCAAAGCCAATATGGAAGCTCAGTAAGAATACAGACCTTAAGAAGACTGGGATTATGTTCATCTCGTTCACCTTTCATTTATTCTTTCACCTCTACCAAATGACAACGTCAGTGACAAGAACAGGATAAAAGAGAACAAGACAGCCATAATCCCTGCTTTCCTGCTCTTGGTAATCTAGGTGTGGTTACCAAGTGCTATTGGTGCTTTAAAGAAAAACACTTGATTTCTATGAAAGGAAATATGGGAGACTTGATTAAGATAAGGCACAAGCGTGGTCAAAGGGACTCTTCTCAGGACATGAAAACTGAGGTGAGACAGGAAACAGATAGGAAAACCCTAGGATAGGAAAGTGTTCGGCATACTTGAAGAAATCCAAAAAAGGCAGTAAGAGGGGAGGTAATGAAAGGGGAATGGCCTCATAGGCCCTGTTTTTATTTTTTTGTGGAACTGAGGATTGAAGCCAGGAGCATTCTACCTCCAAACTACACCCCCAGCCCTTTTTATTCTTCATTTTGAAACAGGGTCTCACTAGATTTCCAAGAATCTCTGCTTTATTGCTGACATTGGCCTTGAACCTGTGATCCTGCTGTCTCAGTCTCCCAAGTACTGAAATTACAGGTGTGTACCACCATGCCCTGCTCTTATAAGGCCCTGTTTAGGAGTTGGGTTTTATCTCATACTGTCATACTTGGGAAGCTTAAAGGGTAATTATGCATGTGATCTGATTTATGTCTTAAAAAAAACACCCTAACTTTAGGTAGAAACTTAAAGGAAGCAAAGGTAGAAACAGAGAAATAGTTATGAGGCTATTATAATACTTCTAGAAAGGGCTGAGAGTGCCCTAAAATTAGAGAAGCCATCTTTGTGCACAGGGTTCATCTAAACAAATGAACCAATAAATAGATCCCAGCGTCAGTTCTCACAGCTCTTCTTACAGTTTCTTTTGTGTATGTGTGGGAGGTGTGTGTGTGTGTGTGTGTGTGTGTGTGTGTGTGTACACGGGGGGGGGGGGGGGATTGGGAATTGAACCTAGGGGTATTCCACCTCTGAGCTACACTCCCAACCCTATTTTACGTATTTTTTTTTACTTGGAAACATGGTCTCACTTATTTCCAGGGGGCTTCAAACCAGTAATCCTCTTGTCTCATCTTCCCAAGTACTGGGATTATACGGACGCACCACCACGCCCAGTTTTCTTATGATAGTTTCAATTGTGCCGGCATAGAGGTATCCTCCAATCTTTTTCTTAGACATATGTAAGTCTGTGTGATTTTCTAGAATCAAATTTTTAGTTAACATTATAATTTTAAAAAACTAGATGGTTCTAATGCTTACAATTTAGTTTAACTCCTCAGTTGTGACATTAAATTCTATACAAAGTCGAAGTATAATTTTTAAACATTCAATCTGATAAATATTTATACAAGAACATTCATCACAGCCTTATTTATAATAGCAAAACATAAACAATCTATACATGTTTCAATATAGAAAAGGCTGAATTATCCTTATAAAATGAAATACTATACAGTCCTCAAAAACATTTTCAAAGAATATTTAATAATGTCAGGGAAAGTAAAACAGTGTCAAATGCAAAAAGCAGAAAATAAAACATGTGCAATATGATCTGCAGTTCAAAATTTTAAAAATAATACATCCACAGAGCCAGGAATGGTGACACACACTTGTAACCTCAGTACTTGGGAAGCTGAGAAAGGAGGATCACAGGTTCCAGACCAGCCTCAACAACTTAGTGAGGCCCTCGGCAATTTAATGAGACCCTGTTTCAAAATAAAAAATAAAACAGGGCTGGGGGTATAGCTCAGAGGTAGAACACCCCTGGGTTCAATCCCCAGTACCAGCAGGAAACACACACACACACACACACACACACACACACACACACACACACACACACAACCAAAAAGAAATAGAATTATCAAACTAGTGATCTGTGGAGTATGAGGTTCTAGCTGACTTTTTACTTTATCAGTTTTTTTGTTTGTTTGTTTGTTTGTTTTGCAGTACTGAGGATTGAACTCAGGGGCATTTTACCTCCGAGCTACATCCCCAGCCCTATTTTTTATTCTTTATTTTGAAACCGGGTCTCACTAAGTTGCAGAGTGCCTCACTAGGTAGCCGAGGCTGGCCGCGAACCCAGATCCTCTGGTCTCAGCCTCCCAAATGCTGGGATTACAAGCGTGCACCACCACGCCCGGCTTTTATCAAAGTTTTTATATTCTTCCAAATCTTCTACAGTAGAAATACTTTTATTTTCATAAAAATCTCCCAGTAATGGTTACATTTAAAAGAGGAAAAAAAATCCTTCAGCCTACCTGTCCTCCTATTCTCTGTTCCCAAGTTGCTTCTGCAACTGCCTGCACAGGTCACGCTCCTGCTCTGCAGCCCTGAGTCTCAAGCCTCCCTGGGAAGCACAACTCCTGCGCCCAACATTTACTACACAAAGCGCTCATCTGACATGACATATGCTGCCGTGACTCATCAATCT
The DNA here is from genome assembly GCA_004027655.1 of Graphiurus murinus. Taxonomy (NCBI): domain Eukaryota; kingdom Metazoa; phylum Chordata; class Mammalia; order Rodentia; family Gliridae; genus Graphiurus; species Graphiurus murinus. The sequence continues at coordinate 3,145 of PVLC010027008.1, forward strand.
CTTTTCTGGGCCTTTAGCTCTCACCCTCTCTGTTAAATTCATTCTTCATTTTTTTTGTTTGTTTGTTTGTTTTGTTTTTTCTGTCCTGCCCCACAGTACCAACCACAACACTTTCTTTATAGGGACTTAATATTTGTTGATTGTAGAGAATGAAGAAGTTATTCCAATACAGGGCCCACTCTATTTGGTTCTGAGAATAGCATGGCTATCGATCTCCTGGGCCTTGCTATTTTGCATGCAAAAGCCACTGCCATACTTCCTCATTTGAATCACAGATGGTTAGGGAAAGGAAGATAGATATCTGATATAGGGTCTTGCTCAGCAGTGGCAGAGCCAGACCTGGAATCATAAAAGCTCTAGATATAGTAGTGTTTGTTCTTCAAGTCCATCCTATGGAGCTGACTCCAATGGCCCTTCTCTCTAACTATTTAATGAATATAAACTGGCAAGTCATTTTGGAAATGTCTATTTGATTTCCTGAATGTACACTTGGCAGGCTGGAGAAAATAATTTGGGATTGCCTTTGTGTTTTTCCCTTTATAATCTACTGAATATCAAAGGCTCATTGAAATGACTAGTTTTTAAGTGTAACCATTAGGCACTTTAAAAATTGTTTTCAAGCCAGCAAAGCACAAAGGTCAGAATAATCTGATCGCCAATTCTTCCCAGGGATATAGAATTAAAAGCATAATTCAGTGTGCTTGTAAGGCTTCACCCTCCCTCCTCATACCCCTGGAATGAATGAATGCAGGCCTGTGTGAAGCCAGGGGTAGGATGTGTGCTTATGAACTGGCATGGGACATGTGCTTTCAACAACTCCAGGAAGACATATTAAAATCACTGATGAGCAATTATTCTGATAAAGTACTAAGATCCTAGGAGGCTAGGCTGTGATTCGAGATGACAGCTGTGCTTATAAACATTGGTTCTAAAAAATACCAATTAATGATTCATTTGAATCCTGCTCTGCTCTGATACTGTCCAAATTCTGGCATTTCATGTCATACTATAGTCTTTTAACACATAAGCTTCAGTTTTATCAAAGCAAAGAGGGCAAAAAATACTTTTGAGTGAAAAATAATACAAATAACAAAGGCTCTATTTTACTGTTGTGAACTCTTGAGAATTTCCTCTTTGCATTAAAAAAGATAATAAGTGTCAAACCAGTTATTATAACACATGACAGCCTCAGAATAGAGACAGCATATCCAGCTCATATATTCAATATGAACACATGAGAAAAGAGCAAACAGTTTTTCTAACAGATTTCTCTGCCTCAATGCCAATATGGCAAATAATCATGTGAAAATGTTATTACTCTACCTAATTTTCCCTTGGAGCTTTTAAATAGAAACTTTTGTCAACTGATTTTTTTTTTTTTAGCAGTACTAGGGATTGAACTCAGGGGCATTCTACCTCCGAGCTATACCCCCAGCCCTATTTTTTATTCTTTATTTTGAAACCAAGTCTCACTAAGTTGCGGAGTGCCTCACTAGGTAGCTGAGGCTGGCCTCGAACCCAGATCCTCCATTCTCAGCCTCCCGAATGCTGGGATTACAAGCGTGCGCCACCAGGCCTGGCTTCAACTGATTTTTAAGATATGTGCAGGGAACAAGGACAGCACCAACACTACGAGGGTCCCTGTCATGATATGCAGGCTTACTTGAGGTGACACCTGGACTGGGCAGGGCTTCAGGATGGTTATTAAGGGCTGAGGACAGGCAACAAACAAAGACAGCTATCTTTCCTAAAATGGAAGAGCTCCTGAAATGGCATGAATTCCACTGAGGCAGAAGTTGAGGAAAGGAAAAGAGAAAACTTAATCTGTGCTCTCTTCCTCTAGTCACTGGGGATGACATAGAGGAGAATAAAGGGAACCAGATGGAAAAGAAACAGAAGCAAAATGAAGTACACCAGATCCCTTATCCAAGACTCCTCAGGGTTTGCAGAGTACTGAACCCTATCTGTACTGTGTTCTTTTCTTATGCATACCTGTGGTAAAGCTTAATTTATAAATTTGGCACAGTGAGAGATTTAAAACAATAATAAAATAGAACAATTGTGTGTGAGAGAGAGAGAGTTTACTGGGGATTGAACCCAGGGGCATTCAAAGCTATACCCCAGCCCCATTTTCTTTTTTTTAAAACAGGGTCTCATTAGGTTGCTGAGAGTCTCAGTTGCTGAGGCTGGTCTTGAAGCTGCAATCCTCCTGTCTCAGCCTCTCAAATACTGGCATTACAGGCATGCATCACCACACCAAGATAACAATACACTTTAATAAAAGTTATTTAAAACTTAGGAATTAGGCCGGGCATGGTGGCACACGCTTGTAATCCCAGCATTCAGGAGGCTGAGACCGGAGGATCCGAGTTTGCGGCCAGCCTCAGCTACCTAGTGAGGCACTCCGCAACTTAGTGAGACCCGGTTTCAAAATAAAGAAAAAAAAAAATAGGGCTGGGGGTATAGCTCGAAGGTAGAATGCCCCTGAGTTCAATCCCCAGTACCGAAAAAAAAAAACTTAGGAATTGCTTATTTCTGGAACGCTCCATTTAATATTTTCAGAAGACAGTTGACTGCAGGTCATTAAAAGTATGGTAAGGAAAACCAGAGATAGGGAGGGGAATACTGTGATTGAAAGACATTTTATTAGTGACTGAGAATGATTAAATTCAACTAACCTTAATATCTGAATAAAGTTACATAGACATTGCTCACTTTATAAGAGCAAACTCTTGTCTGTAAGATTGTACTTCCAATAAGATGCTCAGAAATAAGACTGTATTTTCCTTTATAACTAAAAAGCTTGTTTAGCAAAGTTATCTTTATCTGAAATGCTTCCAAAGCCTGTGCTTTGTATTTATGTCCATACTTTTTAGATAAGACCTCCTTTAACTGTTGCCAATTCTCACATTTTACTGATCTATTGAAAAGTATCTATATTTGCTGATTTTATTTTCTGTCACTCTAATGTTATCATAACTTAATGCTATCAGGAGTTAGAAAGAATCAATGCTGATTATAGTTAAGAAAGTGAGCATGAAAGCAATACTAACTAGGGATATTTGTTTTTAGTAAAGCCTCTACAGGAGTTCTTCTTATTCCAGAGTCATTTAGGAATTACTAACTTAACTAAAACCAAGCAAAGAGGTTATGTACACACCAAGTAAAGACATCAGTGGTGGGGGCTGTGGATGTAGCTCAGTGGTATAGCACTGACTAGAACATGCAAGGCCTGGGGTTTGGTCCCCAGCAACACACACACACACACACACACACACACACACACACACAATCAGTGAGTGGCTCTCTGTTGAGGTAGGGTGGCTTGTTGAAGAAATAATCTATACAAATCCTTTGGAGCCAGGCAAACCTGTTTTTTTGTTTGGTTGGTTGTTCAAACCAGGGTCTTGCTATGTTGCCCAGGCTAGTGTTAACTCCTAGTCTCAAGTCATCCTCTTGCCTCAGCCTCCAAAGGAGCTGTGTGTGCCCCATATCCAGATAAGCCTGGCTTTTGAAATCTGGTTCCATCATCTGTGCGTGTGTGTGTGTGTGAGTGTGTGTGTGTGTGTGTGTTACTGGGTATTGAATCCAGGGGCATTGTATCTCTAAACTACACTTCCAGCCCTTTTTATCTTTTTATTTTTGAAACAGCATCGCACTAGGTTGCTGAAAGCCTTATTAAGTTGCTGAGGCTGTCCTCAAACCTGCGATCATCCTATCCCAGCCTCCCAAATACTGGCATTATTGGCATCCACCATCACACAGGTTCCCTCCCTCCCTTCTTCTTCCCTCCTCTCCTTCTCTTTCTCCCTTTTTTTTTTTTAATTGTTGTTTAATTGTGCAACCTCTCTAGCTCCAATCTTCATCAAGTAAGAATGAGAATATCCCTGCTGCACAGGATACTATACAGGATAAGGTGGCATAACATTTGAGTGCCTGAGAAGCAGGAGCACCAGGTCAACCCAGGCTGTTTCTCTCTATCCTTTAGATGCCTTCTACTAGGGAAGGGTCACTGCCTTGGAAATTGTACTACCAGTCTCTGCTTGATTGTATGTGTGTGGGGGTGGGGGTGGGGGTGGGGTGGGGCAGTAATTGAAAGTATATATATTTGTGAGTATTGTGCTCTCATGAGCTAGGCCACCTTTAAACTATTTTTTTTTTACTTTAGTGATTTGAATATCATATTAGTTTACCTACATATATCATCTGACACATCCATTTACTGTTTTTTTAGGTACCTCTGGGCATGTGGATGTTTGAAAAAAGTCTATCAACATGATTTGACTGTGTCTATACCGTCTCCCATTTTTTAGGGAATTACATGGCCAGCAGTGATAAGAATGTCAATCTCATCATTCCTCTGCAGCCGCTCTCTCCCTTTTCTGCATCACTGAGTTTAACTGTTTCTTCTGAGGGTGCCCTTAGAAGACCACCTTTGGTCTCTCTGTACTGAGAAGAATGTGGACAGGCTGATAAAGTAGGGAACTGAAGAAAGGAAGAAGGCTAGGTTCTTGGCTTCTGGATGGACTCTGTCTTTAAACTTAGTTTGAATCTATTTCAGCAACTACAGAGAAGGGCTAAGAAATCCTGTTTTCTTTGAGAAAGAGACTGAAAAATCACCAGACTGAGAATCAGAGGAGACTTTGGAAATTACAAGAAGGCTACTACTGTACAATGCCCAAGTTGCCCTGGTATGCCTGTGAGCTAATATTCCATCTTGCTGTTATCATAGACAGATACAGTTGTGCCCCCTCTGGTCTATCTGACCATCCTGACAGCAGCACATTCCACCTGAAGAAGTGTCACAGAAATAGACCAGTACCACTTCAATTATCTTGGCTGCAGATGAAGACAAAATAAGAGCCTCAGGAGTTCTCAAAAAGCTCAGAAAGTCCTCTGTAAACTATGTTGTTATCAAATGGAAACTACAAGAAAATGACCAACACTGTAAGACAGGAGATTTCCCTGGGCTTTGCTCTGGCTATGAGATAGCTCCCAAGTACACAATGAACTGTGAATGGGAGGGATGGGGGCCCAATGTCAAGCACAGCAAAGTGACAGGAGTTCAGATGCACAACCCATCCACCTCCCCCAGTTTGGCTTCCACTCTGCAGTGTTATCCAATCTTGGTTAACCTAGAACTGACCTTCCTGGCTAAGTATACCTGATATTCCACACAGGGTGGGTGAGGGAAGAGTGACAGAAAGACAAAAAGGAGACAGCATACAAATAATGTCTTTACATTAGTGGAAGCAAACTGGTAATATGACAAATGGCAAGTACTGACTAAACTAACAGTACAATGGCAAAGTTATTACAATCTTTGCAGGAAAAACCTCCACTTCTTCAACATTTCCCAACATGTTCAAGTTCAAGTCCAGGCCTGAATCACATAGCCCACATCTATGTGACAGGGCCATCAAGCCACACTGGTGTATGCTGCCATTACTGCTTCATCATGCTCTGCAACAAGTATTCCCATTTCAGAATCCAAGCCTCAAGTAAGGGGCACTAAAAACCTGTAAATAAATGTTCTCTCTTATAGACTGTTAAGAGAAATAGAAGAGGGGGGATAAAGCAATACTTAAGTCTCATCTTAAGTGCCCATTCAAGATGTGGAGCTTCTTAAAGAGGTCAAACACCATGTAGCCATCATACAAGCTGGGCAGTAAGAGAGAACAAGTATGTATATGTGCTTTTAGGGAAGTAAGCTAACACCTGGGCACCTCCAACAATGCTTTAGAGGAGAGAGCACATTCCTTAAAACCAGATAAAGTAGTCTTGAGTCCCTGCCTTGCCCCTCACCAGCTGTACAACTTTGGATAAGCTTCCTGACGACACTCAGCTTCCTCACTGTAAATAAGGGAGTAATGCCTTCCTTTGCAGGACTCTTGTAGGCTGAGAAACAGCAGGCATCCAACTCTTGGCAAAGTGCTGCCCTTTGTCGGTATTCAATAACTAGTAACTTATTTCTTTACCATTCCCACAGGTAATTTATAGCACTCTGCTTAGGAGCTTTTATGAAAATGTAGGTAATGCTGGCAAAAGTTCTGTCACGTGGGCACTGGTGGGTTGCAGACTGTGCTTTAGCCTCCCACTTAAATCAACTGTGGGCAAGCATACCAAACTCTTTTCAGAAAATTAGTAAACACTGGGGCCCTAAGACTGTCTCCATGCAAGAGAGCATAAAGGTAAAAAGCTCTTGTTTCACCTGCAGCCTATGTAGGGAACATGCCAGTTACCTCCACCAAACCCTTTGTTCTAAGAAACTCAAGTAGACTCTGAGATGTACCTGAACAGAAACCTGATAACTTGCCTGTTTTACTCCCCACATGCCTTAAATCTTTTCTTCATCTAGCAGATGTCTCCAGTACCATTTTTGATCCAGTGCCCATTCAAGATGTGGAGCTTCCTAAAGAGATCAAACACCGTGCAGCCATCACACAAGCTGGGCAGTAAGAGAGAACAAGTATGTATATGTGCTTTTGGGGAAGTAAGCTAACACCTGGGTACCTCCAACAATGTAGATATCTCTTCTCAAGAATTCTCCTCTTAGCCGGGCATGGTGGCGCACGCTTGTAATCCCAGCATTCGGGAGGCTGAGACCGGAGGATCTGGGTTCGCAGTCAGCCTCAGCTACCTAGTGAGGCACTCCACAACTTAGTGAGATTCGGTTTCAAAATAAAGAATAAAAAATAGGGCTGGGGGTGTAGCTCAGAGGTAGAATACCCCTGAGTTCAACCCCTGGTACCGCAAAAAAAAAAAAAAAAAAATTCTCCTCTCTTAAAACAGAGCATTGTATTTAGACTCAAAATGCCTTTCCATCTGTACTAACTGCTATAGGGTAAAAGACAATGAAGATAGAAGGGGCACCTGAAAAACCTAATGAGTAGGGAGAGGCAAAACAAGAAGATGTGAGTCTCACATGAGGGAACCCCAGGACAACATAAAAGGGAAACAAGAGAGACAGATAAGGAATGTCACATAACCTGAGAGACTCAAGTACATTCAAGACACTGTCCTAAGGTATGCAAGAATCTAGCTCTCTTCAAGGAGACAATCATAGCATCATGTAATTCAAATGAATTTCTTTCTGAATGAGAGCTTAGTAACAAAGACAGAACTTGGCAAGGTGGCACAGCACTGTGAGCGCAGAACTGTATTCCCAACTGATGCTTGATGAGATGTTAGGTTGTCAGCTTAATGTAATATAAAATGAGTCCGCACATTGTAGTGTTTTGAAAAATAAAAATCCAGGGGAATGATGGAGGCAGCACTGTAATGAATCTGGAGAAAACGAACTCTGTGTGCGGGCAGCTCTGATTGCAACCTTTCCTCATCTGGTATCCCAGCGACCACAGAGAAGAGGAAACACATGATGGAGAGGAGGCCAGGCCTGCCTCTACCCTCCACAGGGCTGCAGGCACCTGGCAGCAGAAGAGAACCAGAGAGTGAGCAAGTTGAGTGTGTGGTTTGAAGACCTCCCATCCATTAAAGGCAAGAGAGTAAAAAGTGGGAGAAAGCTCCCAATATCAACAGCGGTGACCTGAGGTCATGCAGTAAGGAGTTATAAAGGCATAAAAGCTTCTTTATTCAGATGGCTCCTTTCAGGGCAACTCATTTCATGATACTTAATGCAAGCGGTAAAAAGAACAGTTGGGGTAGATATAACTTATAGTACGTCAGACAAATCTGGAGTGCCCACGGAACATTAACTTCAGGGCACACATTGAGACTGTGATCTTCTGCCCAGCCTCTTTGCCAGGGGCAGCTTGAAACCTAGTCATGTTTCATTCAGGATGTGCTGTATAATACTGAAGAGGGAAGCAGCTATTTTATTTTGCTGTGTTTCAAGTAGAAAGCATTTGGGAAAGAGCTGAGACTTTGTGTAAAGCTGTTCTCACTATTTGGGGCACGAAGCTGCTCGGGCCATCCGTCTCCAACATTTACCCTCACTCTAAACACCACTTCCCCTACTGCTCTGAGATCCCCACAAGCAAGCTGGGAGCCTGCTTTTCTCATACTCATTTGGTTCTCACTTTCTCCTGAACCTGGGGACTGTGCTCCCACCACAACATGCAGGCACTAGCTCACCCCTATCTGAGGGGGCTGTAAAACTCCACTCCCTGCCATTTTTCACCAGTAGCTACACTACAACTCTGCTGATCAGTGATAATTTATGCAACTTGGAAAAGTGAAATCATATTAATTTTTCTCAGTGATGTAAACACTTAATTTTATTCACGCTCTCCAATCACTTCCCTTTGTAGTGTAGGCCTGTGTAGCTGTTTCATGAGTCCTTTGTACCCACGTGGCTGTCATTCCTTCAACACTGTTCTTGCCAAACACTGAGCTGTGTCTGGAGATACAAAGATAATCGCTCTTGTTGAAGAAACGCCAGTTAGTGTGGGAGACAGACCTGTAAACAGATCTGTACCCAAGATATGAGGCCTGGATAGGGAAAAGAAACTAAAATGCACAAATAACTCAGCAAAGCAGCAGAAAAAGAGCTAGAGGGCCATCACGCAGCACAAGGACCTAGCATGAAGACCCAGCACAATGCAAGGACTGTGGATGTGAAGGCGATGCTTCCATTTTTACTCCATTGGATCCACCCATGTCCATCCACTCAACACACTCCATCTTTCCTCCTGGTACAAGGGAAGAAGTAACTTCACTCCTGCCAGAAGTCAATCTTCTACCTGTGCTCAGGATCCCAGCACCTCTCTCCTATTAGGGTTATGGCTCCTGAAAAGAACCACTCTCTCACATTATCAAATCCTCCTTCCCTGTGATATCATTCCAATTCAAGTAAAAACATACCTAACTTCATTCTCCCTTGACCGGGAGGCTCCTCCACCCCTTCATCATTTCTCTGCTCCCCTCTCCAGTGACACTCCTGACATCTCCTATTTGCAGCTGTCTCTATTTCCTCAGTCTCTATTCTCTCCTCCCATGACCCCAGTGAAGTGGTTCAACACATCAATAAGCCCCATCTAGCTCGATCCATGTTCTTTCTTGTGTAGACTCCCATCTCCTCTCTGCACGCCTGGAAAGACTGTCTTCTTCAGCTGTCCCTGAAAGTTCTATCTTTGTTTTCTTCCTACTTCACTGGCAGTTCCTTCTCAGTCTCCTATGTTCTCTTTTTCTCAGCTGCCTGAGTTCTTAACCCCACCCCCACCCCACCCCAGTCCATTCTCACACGAGCTCATTCTTGACTAATCTCTCAAAAATCCGAACCCATAACTTCCCATCATCCCTAGAATAAACTCTGCACTACCAAGGCCCTGGAGGACCTGGATCCTATCCACCTCTCTGCTGTCATTTCTAGCCATGCCTTTGCTTAACACCCTACAGACTCCCCACCAAACTTCAGCGCACAGGGCCTTCTTCCTGTTCCTCCCATGTCCAGCAGGTTCTCAGCCTTTGCCCTTGCTGTTCACTAGCCTGGAACACTCTTCTTTCAGCTTGCTATGGCCAATGTCTTATACATTCAAGTCTGGCCCAACTGACTTCCTCAGAGGGGACTTGCCTGACTGTCCTGCTCAAGTGTCCCTTGCCCAAACTCAGTCACCTGATGGTTCATGGCCCCAGCATAGTTTTTTCAAAACATTTCAAGTATCCTACTTATTTCTTCACACCTCTATCTGTCCTACTACAATGTAAGCTGCACAGAGCAGGGACTGGATCTTACTACCTGCCATATATCTGGCTCCAGGCAGAGTCTAGCATATTGCAGGTGCTCTGTAAATATTTACTCAATGAGTGAGTGAAATGATGAGAAAATCTTTGTTTAGGATCCTACATTCAGCTCTTTGCTCTTTAACTGCAGAGGGGCACAGGAAGATAAAAGGAAACAATAATAAGCTGGCACAGCGAGTCAGGCCTAAGCAACCAGAACTAGAATTGCTGAGCAAGTGTTCCATTTTTATTCTTCAGGAAATCATCATTAATTGTTTATGCATAACAAGGATTAACTAAAAAGAAATGTGGTTCAGTAAAATGGGTCTAAGTTTCAGAGTAGACAATATGTGAGTTAAAGTTATGAAAATACTTTCTAGGATTGGCTATTATTTGAAATACATTCAGCTCCTGAAGAAGAGTACTGAATATCCTTTTAAACAATAAAAGATGATAGCTCTACCCATGGGATTTGATGGCTTGATGTCTTACAGGAAGTTCTCTGCTCCCAGACATGGGTCCTTGGGAACCCAGCAGCAGGCATTGTGGGAATGCGAAGAGCTTCCCTAAGGACAAACCTTCCGAGTCTGTCCACCTCACAGCCTTTCCAGGCTACAAGACTGGCATGACCCATATTGTGCAGGAAGTCAATAGGCCAGGAATCCAAGGTGAACAAGAAGGAAGAAGTAGAGGCTGTGACTATTGTGGAGAAGCCACCCATGGTGACTGTGGGCATCCTTGGCTATGTGGAAACTCCTCACGGCCTCCAGGCCTTCGAAATCATCTTTGCTGAGCACATCAGTTATGAGTGCAAAAGGCGCTATTCTAAGAATTGGCATAAAGCTAAGAAGAAGGCCTTCTTAGATACTCAGATACTTAGATACTTCTTCAAATATTCAGAAAGTGGCAGGATGACATGGGCAAGAAACAGATGGAGGAGGACTTCAGCAGCATGAAGAAGTACTGCCAGGTGATCCACATCATCGCCCATACCCAAACGAGCCTGCTTCCTCTACACCAGAAAAAGGCCAATCTTACGGAGATCCAGGTGAATAGGGGCAAGTTGGCCAAGAAACTGGACTGGCTGGGAGAGGCTAGAATAGCAGATTCCCGTGAACCAGATCTTTGGGCAAGATGAGATGATCAATATCATAGGAGTGACCAAGGGCAAAGGTTACCAGTTGCTGGCACACCAGGAAGCTCCCTCACAAGAACCAATGAGGGCGGTACAAGGTTGCTTGTATTGCAGCATGGCGCCCTGCCTGTGTGGTCTTCTCTATGGCCCAGGCTGGGAAGAATAGCTACCATTACCACACAGAGATCAACAAGAAGATCTACAAGATTGGTAAGGACTACCTCATCAAGGATGGGAAGCTGATCAGGAACACTGCCTCTACTGATTATGACCATCAACCACTGGGGGTGGTTTTGTTCACTATGGTAAAGTGACTTTGTCATGCTGAAAGGCTGTGTGGTAGAAACTGAGAAGCAGGTGGTCACCCTTTGCAAGTCCTTGCCAGAACAGACCAAATGCTAGGCTCTGGAAAAGACTGATCTTAAGTTTCATTGACACCACCTCCAAGTTTAGCCATGGCTACATTCAAACCACGGAGGATAAAAAAAAGTGTTCATGGGGCCACTTAAGAAAGAAGTGGCCAAGGAAGAAGGAGCTTAATGTTAGGAACCCACTGTGCAGCTAGCGGGATCTCGATAAAAAATGTTTTCCAGTGAAAAAAGAAAAAAAGAGAGATGATAATAATCCTGTGTTGATTGCACGCCCACCTATGCCAAGGCTGTTTACAAGTCTGATCTTCTTTGATATAGCCACCCTAGATAGGGACTACTCTTGTCCTCATTTTAGAAATCAGGAAATGGAGGCCTCGCATGGCTAACTTGTAAAGGCTGCTCATCGATAAATAACCAAGCTCAGTTTAAAATCTGTGCTCTTACTCTATGTTTACAAAGAAGAGTTTAAAGCACCAAATGTCATTCTGCTGAAAGCATGAGGGCTAGTTTACTCTGTCTTCACTCAAATCTAGAGTGCTAATTTTTTTACAGAAATAACATAAAGGACATGGAATGAACGAGAGAAAACAGTCCTAATAACAGAGGTTCTAGTTTTGAGCTTTTGGCCATATAGTCATTTGAGGAATAGGACAAAATACTGGTTATTTTTGGTTATCCATTACATAAATTATCTTCTGTGATCCTGAAGGATTAATTTATTTAAAGTCTATAGATCCATCTCAGAAATGTGAGGAAATAAAATCCAGTTTGCTAGTATTAGTATTACCAGGTATGACGAAATAACTGCTTGTCCCTCTTGAGTTTTGAGCAGAGGACTGCAAACATGCCCTACTTATGGTCTGTGAGCCAGGAACAGCATTTACCATCTAAATGGATTACTTAAAAAAAGAACATGCAGCCGGGCGTGGTGGCGCACGCTTGTAATCCTAGCATTCGGGAGGCTGAGACCGGAGGATCCGGGCTGGCGGCCAGCCTCAGCTACCTAGTGAGGCACTCCGCAACTTAGTGAGACTCGGTTTCAAAATAAAGAATAAAAAAATAGGGCTGGGGGAGTAGTGCGGAGGTAGAATGCCCCTGAATTCAATCCCCAGTACCGCAAAAAAAAAAAAAAAACATGCAACAGAGACTTTCTGTGGCCCACAAAACCTGAAATATTTACTATCTGGTCCTTTATCAAGTTTGTTGACCCCTGGGCTAGATTTTTAAAATGAGTACAAGAAGCATGAAGTACTAGTAACAAAGGCCCTGGTTAGAAAAAGTAACTCTCTTAAGGTTTTCAAAAGTATCCACGAGGGATAATAGATAGCTAAAACAAATAAATGTTTATACGTGTTTATACATTCAATTTTATATATCTATGTTTTTTAACCATCCACATCAAAAATTCCCTGAGTCAGATTTTAAGGTAGACCTGGCTTCCTAACTTAGGACCAGTGATACTAGGAGACATAAAAAAGGAAAGGAAGAAGCTGAAAGACCTGGAGAAGAATCAGAATTATCCAATTTTAGAGCTGCGAGGGACCTTCTAGAAACTATGGTCCAATGCCACTTTTCTGTGGATGAAATGCCCCAGGGGATGGCAGTGACCGCAGGCCGCCATGTGCTAGCAGGGTAACCACATCTCCAGGGTCCTAGGCCAAGTCTATTCTCACCATGCCATCTGGCCTTCACCTCTCTACAGACATGCTTTGCAAACTGAGGAGTGGTAGACAGCTTTTTAAAAAGTCAAACAAAACCCAGAAGCTCTGCAAAGAATGTCTGATATAAGGTGAAGTTCCAAGCCCTTTAAAAAAAGAATGTTGTTTCTTATTTCATAATGTTTTCTTTTATTTCAAAAGTCAAATACATTCATTCATTACAAAAAAATTAGAAAATGTAAAAAATTCTCAGAGGATAATCATTCACAGTCTTGCCATTCAATGACAAACTACTTTTTAACACTTAATGTATTTCCTTGCAGCTTTTTAAAAATGCATATACATATGCATCATTTTAAAAATTAAAATATCATTCTAGTATTTTCTTTCATTTGTCAGAACTTTTGTGTCTATAAATTTTCTTAACAATTTTAATGGTTGTACAATTCCATTTTGTATATGAATCATAATTTCTGTAATTTGCTAATCCTTCCAAGACCAGCATACAGAGAGAATGTTTCACCTCACAAACACTGACTATGAGCATTATTCTTAATGATTTTCCATTTGGGAAAGGACAAAATGGTTTCTCTTTGTTTCACAATAGATTCTTTTTTTACATGGCCATTTAGGCATCTTTCTCTATCCACAGAGAGAATGGGTTCCAGGACCCCCTTGGTACCAAAATCTGAGAATGCACAAGTTGCTTATATAAAACAGTATCGCATATAACCTACACACATACTCCTGAATAATTCAAATCATCTCTGAACTACTTATAATACCTAATACAATGCAAATGTCCTATAAATAACTGTTATATTGTATTGCTTAGGGAATAGTGACAAGAAAAATAAGTCTATACATGTTCAGCACACAGCTTCTTTTTTCTAATATTTTCGTTCTTCAGCTACTTGAATCTATGGATGTGGAACCCACAGACATTGAAGACCAAGATATTTATATGCCTTCTTTACAAATGTAATCCCAGTGTTATATATCCTGCTCTCATTTTAATTCTGAGATGGTATTTTTTTCCTTTTGAATTATAAAAGCCAAAGAGCAAAGATTTTCATCTTTTTTCCTATGATACTATATTTTCCCCACTTTGCAAACACTGTAGTGTGTGTGTGTGTGTGTGTGTGTGTGTGTGTGTGTGTGTGGTGTGTGTGTGTGTGTGTGTTACTGGGGATTAAACCCAGGGGCATTCTACCTCCAAGCTACACCCCCAGCCCTTTTTATTCTTTATTTTGAGAGAATCTCACTAGGTTGCTGAGAGTCTCACTATATTGCTGAGGCTGGCCTCAAACCTGTAATCCTCTTGTCTCAGCCTCCCAAGTACTGGGGATTACAGGCATGCACTACCATGCCTGGCTCTTTTTTATCTTTTTAATTTGTTGTTTTTAATTCCAGAAATGCTGCATTTCTATCTAGTCAAATTCTTTGTAATCCTTTTGTCCTTTGTAATTCTGATAGAGATCATCAGTAGTCCAATGCTGCTGCAGAGCCATATATGGGATGATTGTGTAGAGCTGGCTAGTGATGTACTAGTCTGTCAAACTAACTAATATAAATTCTCCAAATCAGCATGGCCCAGAGGTTCCACTCACTTGGCTACATAGAAGGAATGTGAAGCAGAGATGCCTCCAAATGGACCAAGAGTCAAGAGGCTTGGACACTAGACCTGAGCTCGCAGCTTGCCTGCCTTGTGCAAGTCCTTGGGCAAATCTCACAGTCTCCCTGGGCAGCAGACACCTCACTGACCAAATGAAAGGTACGGCCACTGCAATCTCAAAAGACATGTCCAGTTCTAAGGCTCATTCCTTTCTGACATCTGAAAGGAGACTCAGTGCTAGACTTTCCAGAGAAACCTGTCCATGAGAAGAGTGAAGAAGGTGCGAGACAGCACACGTGAAAGTGTGACAGGCAGTCCTTTTGACATGTAGGTTACAGATTTCATTTCAAGTAAGCTGGTCTATCTGGAGGGCCAAAGGCAGCAGAGAACCAAAGCTGACAAAGGGCTCAACACTGGTGCGTGGATTTTTCCCAGAGAGGACGGCAGGTAATCTTTCTGTCGTATCCCTGAGTCAACCGGGGGGGGGGGGGGGGGGGGGGGGGGGGGGGGCGGAGCTATGGATGCCAGATGTATAAGGGAAAAAAAAATCTAAAATGAGCCATTCATAAGAAAAGGGGAAAAGTTGTTTAGAAGGGTCATCACAGCGAGTGGCAGTAGTTCATTGAAGGCAAGTATAAATGACGTCACAGACACTAAAAGGAGCAAAGACAATGACAGCTAAGCATAGGAGAAGACATGGGCTCAAGAACAGGTTGCAGGGCTGCAGCACACAGGAAAGTCTTATCTCTGTCTCTGAGGGTGCTTACACACATTATTGTGAAACGTAACACATGCTCTGAAGTCGTAAGGTACTGGCAAGAAGGACAAAGTGTCAGTCATCTAACAGGTCCTAAAATCACATGAATGAGCTAAAGCCCTTACCTGGTCATTGCTAACTAACTACTACTTATTTACATGTATTTAACAAGTAATCGCTTTTCTTATACAATATTAATAACACCTGTTCATTTTCTTCCCTTTATTGCTACTTTAGTTATTTATCTTTTACATTTTAGCACTGATTAAAATATAAAATGTCTTCAGGAAATGTTATGTCCTAATTTATGGTTTAATTTAATCTTAGCAGTCAAACACTGGTAATGTTGCATCTCTTAAGGAAATCAGCCTGTCTATTATCACACACCAAGAAATATATTTTTAAAAAGAGACTGCATTCTCAAGTGAGAAAAAACTGCAAGGCAAGGAGGCAGCGAAGGAAGAAAACCAAACGCTGAGTCCCCACCTGGCCCAACGGGTATATTAGGGATAATTAAAGTGATACTTCTTTGTTTCTATGATGGAGGGTGTCTGATCCATCTGTTCACTCCCAATGCTTTCTTTTTCAAGCTTGTTTACTGTCTTTCATGTAAAGAGCCACTTTCCCCTCCCCCAAAACATAGGAGGTAAAAACTATGCTGCAAATAGCTTTTATCCTCAGGCCTAAAGTTCTCAATTAATTAAAACCCCTTTATGATTTGTTCTGTCTTGAATAAAATGGAAAAAATAGTAACCAGACTCCATTTTAGAGATTAAAAAATTGGCACACAGAAATGGCTCGAGATAGTCTACCGTACACAGAGACTTCCCACTCAGAGGTCTCTCCTGGGGTCTTGGTTCATGGCCTCCATTCAGGGTTCCACACACCCTCCAGGACTAGACCCCTGAGCATGTAAAGAAGGGAAGATGACAGGGGAGAGAGCAAGAAAGGAGAGCTCCCCGCTTCACCTCCTGGTACTGCTGTGACCTTGGGAGAGAACTTTCACCTTCCCAGGCCTCCATTCCCTTCATTATAAAATAAGAGTAATGTTTATACTGACTAATACTGCATGGATACAGATCAAATGGAAGGAAGGGCTCTGGAAGTGCAGAGCGTTTGTGTTATTCAGGGATTTCAAAGAGAAGAATAAAACAACTAGAATAATGATTTTTAAACTTTCTTCACTCTCTCATTCATGAATTCCATAATCTCATTTGCTAAAAGTGCTGTGTGGTATTTATTTAAGAATTAGTATAATTTTTAACTTCAATTATTTGTTTTACCCAACTGAAAACTACTTCGCACATGTGTGTGTCCATTATATAAAATCTAATGTTTAAAATTATGGTAAGGAAAATTATGTGGCACAAATATCATATAAATTCTCTTTAAAATTGTTGATAGATAAACAACCCTCAGTCAATGTGCTATGTAATAAGAGAGCACTTTGCTTATGAAATTAAATTTAAGCTTTCAATTTAAGATTTTATTCACAAAATTAAATAGTGTCCCTGCATATAAAAATTACATGATAATATAAAAATCTATGAGGAGTTGACAAATTCTGTTCATTGGAGTTTTTTAACAGCAATTCTTATTCAGGATTTAATCTAAAAATAAGATACTTCTGCATATTTAACCCTTAAATTGTCCAATTACAAACAAAACTTCCATAAAATATAGAATAATAAGAAAATGTGCTGTAACCTAACAATTACTCTGAATAAAGGATATTTATCAACAACTACAATGAGTAAAAATGTTTCTTTCTCTGGAACCCCAGAGGAGCAATGTTTAACAAGAAAGAACTATTTATGCCTACAAACAGAGAACTGTAACCGGCAGTTTTAATATAACACATCACAGCAGTACAAGTGGGCTGCCAGAAACCTGTTACCTGGTTTTGACTTACACTCATCTGATTTCCAAGACTAGACTAAAGCTCTGAAAACAGCAGGGGCTTTTGGTTTTGTTTTTTCTTATTATTGAGAGTCAATGACAGCAATAGCTGAGCTGACAGGGTCTTCAGGCAGGGATACTGAGCTTCTAACTTTTTCCTGCTGAAAATGAATTCTTACTCATCTCATATGAGCCAGGACGAGTGATGTCAACATATACTTCCTTCTTATTTCCCATTTTTCGAAGTGTCAATAGTAATTTAGTGGTTTTAGCCACTGATACATTCATTTTGGAAGAACAAAATATACTGTTATGAAACTCCTTTCATTGCTAGGACAAGTTTGAGGAGGAAAAGGATTCATGGCTAACCAATTTTGCTACCAAGAGTAGCTGTTGGTATATGGAAATCAAATTAACTGTGAAAAGAAGCAGGGAGTGGGGTACTGTCTGAGAGGCAAAGGGCAGGGCTGAGGAGAGCACCCCTGAACTGAGGCCAGCCTGGGCCAGAGGGAGGCCTCCCTAGAGTCTGACCATGCCTTGAAACAGAGAAATGTTTCCCTGTTTAACTCTAATTAGTCACATTAATTAATGCTAGAAACAATGTTAACAATATATTATTTTCATCTGGTTAAATAAAGGATTACACACGGAGTAAATTACACAGCATTAAACATTTAAATAACTTGAAATGAAGCCATTACTGTCATTCAAACAAGTTTCCACAGCTAAAGGCTGAATGTTAAGTATGAACTGATTTGGCATTACAAGAATATAAATCCTTTATCTTTTTAGTGAGAAGGAAAAATGAAGAGATTTGATGATTTCTGACCTAAGTGGTTTGCTGTAGCACAGCGCCCTCCAGTGGTTTGGTGTCCAAAATGCAAATTTCAAAGGCCATGGTTCAGTTGATTTTTCGTATTTAACAGTAACAACTAATAACATAGGCTTCTTTCCCCCCTTTTTAAAATACAATTATTTATCTCAGCACATATTGGGTTTTTTTGCAGTACTGGTGATTGAACCCCGGGGCATTCTACCTCCAAGCCACATCCCCAGCCCTATTTTTTATTCATTCTCCCTCTCTCTCTCTCTCTCTCTTTCTTTATTTTGCGGTACTGGGGACTGAACTCAGGGGCATTCTACCTCCGAGCTACACCCCCAGCCCTATTTTTTATTCTTTATTTTGAAATCGAGTCTAAGTTGCGGAGTGCCTCACTAGGTAGCTGAGGCTGGCCGCGAACCCGGATCCTCCAGTCTCAGCCTCCCGAATGCTGGGATTACAAGCGTGCGCCACCACACCCGGCTTTTTTATTCTTTATTTTAAAACAGGGTCTCACTAAGTTGTGGAGGGCCTCACTAAGTAGCTGAGGCTGGCTATGAATCTGGATCCTTCGGTTTCATCCTCCCAAGTACTGGAATTACAAGCATGCACCACCATGCCCGGCTTTAAACACATATTTTCAGCCAGACCATCTTCCCATCGCCAAAGCTCCCTCGTTAATATTTTTTTTTTTTAAATCCAATATTTTCTCCTAAGACACATTCTGGAGAATAAAAAAGAAACCAAAGCAAAGCAAAACAAAATGAAATCTTACATGGATAAAACCAGTTGCAATGATGAGTAAATTATTTTTTTTTTTTTTTTTTTTTTGCGGTACTGGGGATTGAACTCAGGGGCGTTCTACCTCCGAGCTACACCCCCAGCCCTATTTTTTATTCTTTATTTTGAAACCGGGTCTCACTAAGTTGCGGAGTGCCTCACTACGTAGCTGAGGCTGGCCACGAACCCGGATCCTCTGGTCTCAGCCTCCCGAATGCTGGGATTACAAGTGTGCGCCACCACACCCGGCTGATGAGTAAATTCTTTATAAGCCCAGGATAGTGACTGAGATACCCGTACTGGATACATAATTATACATAATTAATTTTTTTTTTTTTTCGGTACTGGGGATTGAACTCAGGGGCATTCTACCTCCGAGC
>PVLC010027009.1:0-22225 GCA_004027655.1 Graphiurus murinus
CCGTGGTGGGATGCCCCGGGCATGTCTGCTGTCTTGTTAAATAAGGGTGTGTTTCTCTCTGGAATTGTTCTTTTTTGGTTTTAAGTCTACGTGATCCACGGAACATAGCTATGCACGGCCCCCAGAAAGAACGGGGCCAAATGGCAGAGAGCGCAGTGCGGGACGCCCTTGGTGATGGGCCCTGGGTGGGAGGGCGGGGCATGGTTGGTGAGACCGAGCGTGCTCTGTGGAGGGAGGCAGAGCAGATGGAGGGAGTGCAGGGTGCTGCCCCAGCGGGAACCTGCTCCTCCCGGGCTGGCTTGCCTTCCTCCACATGGCTCTGTTGTTCCGGGGCCTCTCTCCTTTCTCCCCAAGAACCACCATTTCCCTGGGTCCTGTTTAGTTCTGCCTTGCTGCCAGGCCAGAACAAAAGCTTTTTCTGGAAGTAGAAGGTCTGGTGGTATGACTTAGCAGCGTCACCGGCTTGGGACTTTGATAGATCACGTCCCTGCTCTGTCATTTGACCTTGGCTAAGTGACTCCTCCTCCGTAGGTCTTAGTTATTTTAGCTTCTGAACGGGCTGAAATAACCAAGTGATGCCTAGCTCCTGCTACACACATGTGTTCGTCAGCTTTTTCCTCACTGGGGCCAAAACACCTGCCAGCAATAACTTACGGGCATTTGGCTCGTGATTTCAGGGGTTCAGTCCAGGATCGGCTGACTCCAGGGCGGAAACATTGTGGTGGTGGGGTGGTGGGGGGGTGGTGGAGGAAAGCTACTCGATTCAGGGCAGCCAGGAAGCCTCAAGGTCCTGATGCCAGGGACCCCTTCCCTTCCAGCCATGCCCCGCCTCTGAGCTTTGCTGCACTGGAGATCAGACTTCAACACACAGGCTTTTGGAGGAGGGCGTTCCAAATCCAAACCCTATGTTATAGTGAGGCATAAAACATCCCCTAAGAAGCTCATTCATTAATGTTTGGAGCGTATGTAATTGAGTCTGAGGTTTGTAATCCCAGCAGTGGAGACATCCATTGGAATGGATTTGTCTGGGTACTGAACCAGACCAGTAGAATGTGGCTGGTTGGGGGTGTGCATGCTTGGGGATTATAAAAACGGTCCCTCTTCCCCCTGCTCACTCTCTCTTTCTTATGGCCTCCTTGATGTGAGGACCACAGCCCACATGCCCTCTGTCTCTCTGCCTCCTATCGCCATGCCCTGAGGTCTGTGGTCCCCGGCTTCATGTGGGCTGAACCCCAAACCATAAGAAAACAGATCTTCTTTCCTCTAAGTTGTGTGGTCAGTCTTTTAGACAATGGCTGCAGGAATGCTGACTGAGCACTGTAGTAGCATATAAAATGAATTCTCCAAGCCAGGCGTGGTGGCGCACGCTTGTAATCCCAGCATTTGGAGGCTGAGACTGGAGGATCTGGGTTCGTGGCCAGCCTCAGCTACTTAGTGAGGCACTCTACAATTTAGTGAGACCCTGTTTCAAAATAAAGAATAAAAAATAGGGCTGAGGGTGTAGCCCGGAGGTAGAATGCCCCTGGGTTCCATCCCCAGTACTGTAAAATCAAGCAGTCAATCAATCAAATGAATTCTCTGACCAGTACTCTTCAGGGAAAGATACAGTCTCCCCAGGATAGAGAGATCCCTGCGGGACCTTTAGCCCTACTTGGACTTTCAGACATTAGAGTTTGGAGGCAAGTTCTTTGTGTTCCTGGCTTCAATCTCTGCATCCATGAAATAGACTTAGGATGGGTTCAGGATAGCCATGAATATCAGCAGGTCACCTTTCAAATGCTGAAGCATTTTCTTACTGGGATATACCCTACCCATGCACTCTAGACTGGTATTATTGGATCATTACTCTAGTTATTATTGGTACTAGGGACTAAAACCAAGGGCATTCTACCTCTGGGCTACACTCCCAGCCCTCTTTCAAAAGTATTTGAAACAGGGTCTTGCTATGTTGTGGAAGCTGGCCGACAATCGGTGATCCTTTCAAGCCCTGGGATTGCAGGTGGATGCCACTACACCCTGCTAGAGCATTGTTATTAATGACAACAGCCAACATTTGTCTAAAGCTTCTCTTGGTGTGAAGCACTGAGCTAAATGCCCGGATGCACCCTCGCATTGGCCCTCAGCGCTCAGGTGAGGCAGCTGAGCTGAGGGAGGTTAATCAGGGTGCCGGGTTACAGAACCAGGAAGCAGAGGAGGCTGAGTTTGAACCCAGGTGGCCTGTGTTAGGTCAGAGAGTATATGAGGCCTAGTGGGTGGTATAAGTAACCTCAGGCAATAAAAATAAAAGATGCAACTGCACCATAACAAGTCTAAGGAGCAGTTTCCAAAAATAAGAAAACAGTCACAAAAGTGAACACCCCAACCCTAACCACGAAGGTCAGCCCCCACCACGTGTGAGCAACTGAGTCCCACTGTTCCCCCATCCCCTCCTCTCCCTGCTATAAAAATGTTCTGGCTTCCCCCTAACGCTGCTGCTCTCCTGCGTGAGACAGCCCGGCAGCTTCCCTTTAATAGACCTTCCTGATTGGACGGGCCTCCGGGGTCTTTTGTCCCTTGGGTCACGCTGATCACCTTACAGTATGACCGCAGAGCAGAGAAATATCAGGAAAGCCTGCACGGTAGGAACTTCTCCGAGTCCTGCCTGGGCTCTTCTCCGAGTCCTGCCTGTGAGCCCACCGTTCAAGAATGGGGTGAGCAGTGGCTAGGAGGTGGGAAGGAATTTCTACTGTTTGCTATGACGCACCTGGGAAGAGGAACACCACGAAGGTGATGTCATTTGCCCTGGGTCTCCAGCACTGGTCAGATGATCGGAACTTTCCCTGAACTCAAGTCTAGTCTCAAGAGAGAACTATTTCCCCGAGTCACTTACACCTGTGTGCATGCTGCAAGGGGCAAGGCAGCGGAGCACACGCGTGGGGAAAAAGGCTCAGGCTGGCTCGCCCATTTCTCGAGCCGGTGACCCCAGGAAGACCTTGGATTTTTGCTTTTTAGGCATTTTGCACCCAGCGGAAGGAAAGTCTGGAAGATGTTTTCTGGGGCTCAGGCTAGGCAAGCGGCTCCACCAGGCTGAAGGGAGCAAGAGTGCAGGAGGTTGTGGGTCTGTGGGCTGCGGCTGGGTTGTTCGTTGACTTAGAGACAGAGAGGGCCAACTGGCGACACACACCAGGATGCCTTTGAGAGAGAGGAAGTGTTATTAATAACTGCGTCGGGATACTAGGCACTCAGTTGGGGCCGCCTGTTAGGGTCTAGATTTGGGGATGTGCCCCAAAGGGCTCATGTAGTAACACTGCAGCAATAGTCAGAGGTGGAATATTGAATCAGGGCTCTCAATTGATTTTTTTTTTTTTTTTTTTTTGTGGTACTGGGGATTGAACTCAGGGGCATTCTACCTCCGAGCTATACCCCCAGCCCTATTTTTTATTCTTTACTTTGAAACAGGGTCTCACTAAGTTGTGGAGTGCCTCACTAGGTAGCTGAGGCTGGCCGAGAACCCAGATCCTCCGGTCTCAGCCTCCCGAATGCTGGGATTACAAGCGTGCGCCACCACGTCCGGCTCAATTGAATCTTGACAAGTGTACCGGAGGATTAATCAATCAAATGGGTTTACTGGGTGGTGACTTAGCTGGGTGTGGTGGATCTGGAGGAGGTAGGTCACTGGGTGTGTGGCCTTGGGGACGCTGTCTGTCCCTGGTCACTTCCTGTCACTCCCTCTGTTTTCCTTCTGCCCTGAGAGGAGTTGCTGTCCCTGCCACATGCTTACTGCTATGATGGCTGCCTTGGGGTCCGTCGATTACGGACTGTACCTCTGAAACTGTGAGCCAGATAAACCTTTCCTCCTGTACGCTCTTCATGTCGGGTATTTTGGTTACAGTGATGGAGAAGTGGACTGAAACACTGCCCTTCGTTACAGCTGCAGTTATTCCTATTACTTATTGAAGCAACCTTCTGGCCTCGGGTGAGCAGGATACTGTCTAATTTGAGAGGCATGGCTACCTTTAGAAGTCACCTAACAGATTTCATTCTTGAGGCTGACTATCAAGAGGCAGAGAAGGCATCTTGGAAGAGGTCAAGGCTGTGAGCATTGGTGAATTTCGGTACTTGGGTTCCACCATCTTGTGTGAGTAACATGTATGACTGAGATAAATCAAGTTATAAAGACAAAAGGGTCATCTGGGCTCAGTTTTGAAGCTTCTGGTTCATGATCAGGCAGGCCTGTCGGGGGCCAGCCCTTGAGGCAACAGTTTTGGGGGCGTCCCTCGTTAGGTGGGGATCGAATACAAGGTCACGAGAATACGCTCACACCCAGTGCAGTGTTGGAACCTATCTGTTTAATTCATGTCATCACTGTTTTTTATACTCTTTTACAACAAGGTATACAGAACAGGAATTTTTACAGACTTGTTTTTTCCTAAAGTTGAGTGGGTACATCTTTAACTAGAAAAGCTATTTCCCATAGTATTTGGTCAGATTAAGAAAACAGCAAAGGTTACAGAATACAATATGTAAATAAAAATTCTCTTAGTACAAAAACAGTGTTAAAGGTTAACAATGGAGAGGAAACTCTATTCATTAGATTAAATCTTCACTATTTGCTCAGCTCCTGTCAGGCAGCTAGATATGTGGTGAGACAAGGGGGAGGTGTTTCAGAGAGAGAGAAACTATCTGTCTTAAAGCTTTCTTTACTCACAGATAAAAAATAGTAGACCTAAGTTCCTTTGATTTGTATCTAAGCTTGTAAGGTTCAATTGCTGATGTTTGTAGAGGGTTAATGAATATCTCTGAGACGAGCCGAGGCATTGTTCTTTTCGGCTACCATTGATGAATCACAATCCATCCAGCCATCCTGTGTCTCTAGGAAATTTTTTCTCTATAATTAATGTGAAAGCAAAACCCAAAGCACCCCAAATTTCCAGAATATAATAATGCAAAGTGGGAAATGCCCCGTGTTCCCTCTTTTGAAATCAATTGGCTTGCAAGATGTCAGCGGGCCGAGCCCTGCTCAAGGCCCAGCTATTAGGATGACGTCGAACAGGCCCATTGCTTTTAGGTCTCTGGGAGGTGGGCAGTACCTCATGGCGAGATCATATGGTCTAACAAAACTATTCACTTCACAGCCAGGATTCGAAGAAAAGAGAAGAGACTGGGGTCCCACAATCCCCTTGTGGGAATGTCCCCCAGGACCTAAAACCGTCTACTAGGTCCCATATCTTGGAAGTTCCACCACCTTCTAGTAGAGCTACAGGCCAGGGACCAACACTTCAACAGGGACCCTTGGGGGGTATTTCAGATCCAAGCGAGACCCTACTTGAAGGGGTCTCCAGAGCTTTGGAAATCGCTTTTGCACGTCGAAACTTGGTAGCCTTTGGTGCGTGAGTGTGAAACGACTAGGGGTATAGCTTGGAAGTAGAAAGCTGAGGCACCTAGAACCTGAAGCCCCCTGATAATAAATGGCAAAGATAGAATTCTAAAAAAAAAAAAAAAAAAAAAAAAAATGGTGTCTCCGCTTCCCTCTATCTCATCATAGAAGGAAATGGCTCCCTGGAGGGGTGTTTTTTCTAGAAGGGGGAGGAAGAGGCAGGCGAGGTTACGGTGACCCAAGACACATTTTTACCAACAGCTACAGGGTTATCCTTGTCAAAGAAGTCTTTTCTGACTCAATGGAGGGAACAGTGTCCAATTTCAGTGGCTACTTCTTGATTACCAGCGAGGTGAAGTATTTCCCCTCGGATTTGCCTCCACATGCATTTCTTCCTTCGTCACTCACCCGCTGGTGGCCTCGGCCAGTCTCCCGTAGCTGTTGCCCCGAGGTGTGGGCACGGGGGAATCCGGGTTTGCTGTTTTCCACCATCTTTGGTGGGAAATCGTGTCGCCCGCATTCACTCCTGCTTCGGGGACCGATGTGGGAATCCACGAAAAATGCTTGGTCCTTAATCAAATTCCACGTGTTATGAATGGCTATTAAATATTTTATGTGAGAACTGCAATGACTGATTAAAGCCAGTATTAATAGTCTCCGATCGCCAGTGTGTAACACTAATTAGAAGGCACCGAGTAACCCCCGGTGGACGGTTTACAGAGGGTTAGGAATGGCCGCAATTGTTGCCCACCGAGCGGGCGGTGATCTCGCAGGGCGGCCAGGGTGTGGGCATCCTCGGCTAGACCCAGGGGAATGCGGGGTGGCAGAAGTGCCTTTGCTGATGTAGAGGGCTCCCCGGGGTGAGCCACCCACCTGGTGGGCAACTTGGCAGACTGTCCTGCACTCTCCTGCCTCTAACGGGTGGTCGCACGGGTTAACACGAGGTCTCAATCTGAATGGAGGGAGGTCCCCAGCCTGGGAGGCGCGACAGGGGTCACAGCCTCCTCTGCTCGTCATGATGTCTCTCTGGCCTCTCCTCCCCATCAAATACACAAACACGCATCCACATGCACACACTGCCGTTTCACAAGCATTATTTTTTGTTTTGTTTTTTTGGTACTGGGGATCGAACCCACCAGGGGCATTCTACCTCCGAGCTGCACCCCCAGCCCTATTTTATTTTTATTTTGAAGCAGGGTCTCACTAGGTTGATGAGAGTCTCACTACTTGCTGAGGCTGGCCTCGAACCTGTGAACCTCCTGTGTCAGCCTCCCAAATACTGGGATTACAGGCGTGTGTCACCATACCTGGCTTATTATTATTTTTTTAAATATTTTTATTGGTGCATTGTGATTTTACATCACAGTGAGGTTCAAAGAAATACAAACATACATGCACCAGCACTTGGTGTGTTTCTTTCTGTGTCCCACTCCACTCTTTCCGCCTCCCTCCCCGTACACACACACACAATGCAATTTTACTGCCTGACAATGGTTAACCTTGGTGGGAATGCTTTTCTGTTTTTTAAATTGACACTTAGTAATTGTGTATGTCCGTTGGGTACCGTATGATAATTCAATACACGTGTAGAGTGTGTAATGATCAAAGCAGGGAAATGAACATCGTCCTCTCCTTAAACATTTATCACTTCTTTGTGTTGGAGAGCTTTGAACCCCTCTCCTCTAGCACTTTATAAAATATACAATAAATTGCGAACCCCAGCCACCCTCCTGCGCTGTGGACCATGGCACTTGCTCATTGTCTAAGTGGATTTGAGCCTGTTATCCAGCCTTCTGTGTCTTCTCCCTCCCCTCGCCCCTTCCTTCCTTACAGGACTGCGAGTCCACTCTACTTCTATGAAACCACCTTTTTTTTTTTACGGTACTAGGGATTGAACTCAGGGGCATTCTGCCTCCGAGCTATACCCCCAGCCCTATTTTTTTATTCTTTATTTTGAAACCAGGTCTCACTAAGTTGTGGAGTGCCTCACTAGGTAGCTGAGGCTGGCCCCGAATCTGGATCCTCCGGTCTCAGCCTCCCGAATGCTGGGATTACAAGCGTGCGCCACCATGCCCGGCTTGAAATCACCTTTTTAATGGTCCACTTCTCTGTTGAGAGCTTTGCTCTCCTTCTACTGGGGCGGCAGCAAAATGCGGTGCCTGAGGGCGACCAATAGCAGTGTCCGGCCACCTTAGCGCCTGGCTCTGGGCCCCAGTGTGTATTTCGCTGGAGGAGGCCAGGTGGGAGACTTCCTCAGCCACAGGACAGCACCTGCCTCCTCCCTGGGAAGCAAGCGGGCTAGGAGTGATGGCGGGAACCAAGGCGGAGGGCTAAGAACACGGGGCAGGGAGCCAGGGGGAGGGCCGGGGGGGGGGGTGTCTCGTGTCCGATCACGGCGGCCCGTGCTAGGGCAAATGATCAGAGTCCTGGCTCCACTTTCTGCCCATTCTGGGCTCTGGAGAAACCGTGGCACCTCTCTGAGCCACAGTCCCTCTCCAGCAGAGGAGACTGACACCTGCCGTGTGGCAGGTCATCGGGAGACGGCCCAGCTTCCTTAGACACACAACCCCATGGCTGTTTATCCTGCTCCGCCCCTCTGCCCAGCCTTGCATCCTTGAAAAAGTTACCGAGTCTCAGTGTCCTGAGGGTGCTTCGAGGTCCCTAATAGAACCTGCCACGCTGGGTGATGCTGGGGATTAAATGAGCAAGAGCTCCACCAGGACTGTGGAGTGTGAGCCGTTGGAAAGCGATGTCATTTGTGCTGATAGGGGCCAGGCGGCACCAACAGAAAGCGTTCAGCTGTGCTATAAGTGCTGGGTATAAAAGAGGAGAGGGAGCCAGGCAGGGTCCCTAGCCGGCCAGCTCATTGGGAGACATGGACAACACACATGTGGCCGGCCAAGACACAGCCTCCTGGCCAGGGGTGGTGTGGACCACCCAGGACCCTGAAGCCGGCGAGGTAGAAGGTTACTGCGGGTAGATGGAGCCGGTGACCACGGGGGAGAGCGAGCCACAGGAGCAGCACAGCGCCAAGCAGTCACACACCCCGTCGCTGCTGCTGCTGCCGCTGCTGCTCCGACGTCCCCATGTCCCGTTTTCCAGATTGTCGCACCTCTGCCCCAGCCCTGCTGCCCTGCCCGCAGTTCTTTGTTGGTGGACTGACCTCAGGCTGCTGAGATAGCTGGGAATTTCCATCCCCTCGGGGGCAGCATTCATGGGTGTTAAGGGGTACAAGGGTGTGTGTGTGCCAACCCTTGCTCAGACCCCCGAGGAGGACAGACCCCAGGAGTGACCTCTGCTGCTCCCGGTGCTCCCTCGAGGGACTGAGTGACAGTCACCCTCCGCGGGATGTGGCTCACTCCCTTGGTTTCCTTCCCATCCTTGTCCTTCTTGCTCATTTCTCTACTGGGTTTTCATGGGAACATTTCTCTTAAGAAAAAAAAAAAAAATCAGCCAGGCGTGGTGGTGCACGCTTGTAATTCTAGTACTTGGGAGGCTGAGACAGGAGGATGGCAGGTTCACAGCCAGCCTCAGCTACTTAGAGAGGCCCTCTGCAATTTAGTGAGACCCTGTTTCAAAATAGAGAATAAAAAATAGGACTGGGGGTGTAGCTCAGAGGTAGAATGCCCCTGGGTTTAATCTCTAGTACTGAAAAAAAAAAAAAATCAGCCAGGCATGGTGACACACCCTTGTAATCCCAGTACTTGGGAGGCTGAGACAGGAGGATGGCAGGTTCACAGCCAGCCTCAGCTACTTAGAGAGGCCCTCTGCAATTTAGTGAGACCCTATTTCAAAAATAAAGAATAAAAAATAGGACTCTCTCTCCCAGGGCCACTGGCTCAGACTCAGCCCTGTGAGGTGACTGAGGGACTGGCACCCCTCCGCCTCCGCAGGCTGGGACTTCCTGGGGATCCGTCTTGAGCTCAAGGCTCACACAGAGCCCACGTTAGCTGTGCTCAGCCTGAGCCATTTTTTTACTTCTGCAAGTTAAAGCCAAGATTTCCTCAGAAAGCAATCATCGTCAATCGTTGTAGGTTCTGTTTCTTCCGGAAATCAAGTGTCTGGAATACTAACACGCTTAGCTCTGACTCTCGGGCTCCCCGAGGCTCAGCTCTCCGGAAATTCGAACCCCTCTCCTTGCTGCATGAGACAGAAAGATCTGTGGTGAGCTTTAGAGAGTGGTGAGCTCTCGGAGGAGTCTTTTCTCCAGGCGCACATCTTTTTGTGATCTGAGTACCACACAGGGTGCCGCAGGAGGAGGCTGACACCAGGCAGGGCTGAGGCTCCATCTTGAGGACACCCTGGAGGGCAGGGGTGGAGGGTCTGTGTTCCTGGGGTCTGAGAACATAGCAGCCTGGGTGACCCCCAAGGGCCCCAAGGAATCTAGGAAGCCCCGCTTCCATGGTCTGAGGGCTGGCTGACCGAATTGAGACCCCCAGGTTTTCCTGAAGTAGCCAGTGGTGTCCCTGGGGCGGGGTTGGGGGGTGATTTGTCTATGGGAACTTTTTTTTGTGTGTGTGGTACTGGGAATTGAACTCAGAGGGGTTCTACCTCTGAGCTACACCCCTGGATCCATTTTATTTCTTATTTGGAAACAGGGTCTCACTAGGTTGCTAAGGGCCTTCACTACATTGCTGAGGCTGTCCTTGAACCTGTGATCCTCCTGTGTCAGCCTCCCAAGTACTAGGATTACAGACACGCACCACCATGCCCGGCTAATGGGAACTTTTAAAGTACCCAAAATTCAACCAGAAATTCCACCTTATAGCATCTATTCTAGAAACATAGTCCTCCAGGTGTGCCAAGAGATATTAATGCCACTGTTCATTAACATTTGTTTTTAACAGTGTCAAAATGGAAGCAGCCTTATGTGTCTCAAATATTAAGTGAATCGAGGAAAAGCCATACTAAGGCCTTAAAGATCCTCAAGCTGGAAATGTAAGCTGGCCGTGGAGGTATTCTTGTAATCCCAGGATTCCAGAGAGGAGGGTCATAGATTTGAGGACAGCCTTAGCAAGTAGTGAGACTCTTATCAACATAGTGAGATCCTGTTTCAAAATAAAAATAGGGCTAGGGATATAGATTGGAGGTAGAATGCCCCTAGGTTCAGTCCCCAGTATCATACACACACACACACACACACACACACACACACACACACACATACACACACACACACATATCATACCGTTTGTGTTAAAAATCTACCATAAATATATTTCTCCATGCACACAAGAAACCAGACGAAGCAAACCGCAAGCCGATTGTCTCAGGAGGGGACGGGGATTGAGTGTGGCAGGCTCGAGGGGGATATTTTTGTTCCAGACATATATAGTTCAAATATTTAAAAAATGTTTTTCAAAAGCATTTGTACAATTAAGAAGGTTATATAACAAGATAGAAAGTAATTTGTGCCCATTATAAGAAAGTTGTTGAACACAGAGAAATGTCACCCTACATCCCACTATTAACATTTTGGCGCATTTCCTTCTAGTCCATTTTTTCCCCTTATACATTTTACATAATATAAAACATACTGTATATACAAGTTTTGTCCTGCTGTTTCTTCTTAAGATTTATCATAAACACTTTCTGTGTTCCTTATACCTATATCTTTAATGGCGACATAGTTTCCCACCATGGGTAACTATTTCACATTTTTTCTCTTCCCATTAAATTAATTAATTAATTAATTTTTTTTGCAGTACTGGGGATTGAACCCAGGGGCATTCTACCTCTGAGCTACACCCCCAGCCCTATTTTCTATTCTTTATTTTTGAAACAGGGTCTCACTAAGCTGAGGAGGGCCTCACTAAGTAGCTGAGGCTGGCCATGAACCCAGATCCTCCAGTCTCAGCCTCCCAAATGCTGGGATTATAAGCATGTGCCACCATGCCCAGCTCTCTTCCCATTTTAAAAGTGATCTTGATTTGTCTAGTGTGTGAGTCAGCTTTCCGTCACTGTGACACATTATCTGGAGGAAAGGTTTATTTTTTTTTCTCTCAGCTTTAGAGGTTTCAGGCTGTGATCAACCAGGGCCATGGTTGTGGGCAGTGTGTGGTGAAGTCAAGCGCAGCCAGGAGCTGAAGAGAGAGAAAGCAGGGGGCAGGACCAATTGCTGCTTCGAGGGCACACGCCCAGTGCTCCAACTTCCTCCTGCTGGACTCCGCCTCTTAAAGGTTCCTCTGCCTCCCAGAGGTGCTGTTGGCTGACGACCAAGCCTGTTAGCAGATGGGCCTTTGTGAGGAACACTTAACTCTACCGTAGCACCTGGAAGATCGTCTCCCAGCCTTGTGAGATAACTAAAATCATGACTATCCCCATGTGGGGCTAGTGCCTGTTACCCGGGGAAGGTGTGTGTGTGTGTGTGTGTGTGTATAAATGAGTGATGAGAAACTGAGACACCATCTAAGGTCTAACCAGTCCACCCCCCCCCCCTTGGAGGGCAAATGGAGACTTCCAGCACTTTCAGCCCCCGCTCTGCTGTTTTGGAGGGAAAAACTTATGGCCCCAACACAATGGAAACCCAAAGTCCTGCCAGCTACTGGACCTGACTGTGATATGTCAACTCAGTTACACTCCCGCCAGGAATGGAAAGAAATGTTGACTTCTGCTCGCGTCCTTTGTGTACAGTAATGGGGATAGAAAGGAGAATAAAGTAAACTAAGATGAGGCACGGGTGGTGCGGTCTGCTCTGCAGCTGGCTGGGAGGCTCAAGCTGGTCACTGTAGCCTTGGTTTCTCCCTAGCCATCCAGTGCGCCTGGATCCTCTGCCAGCCCCTGGGCTTATCCTTATTTTTTAACCTGGTAGTGTGACCCAACTCTCTGTTCCCACAGGGTCAAGGTCGTGTTGAGTGCATGAGTAGCCCCCGTCATCATGGATACCATGGATATACTTGGATCGAGAGTGGGTGGGCTGGCATAGCCACGGGCGGGCCATTTCACCATCTGATTCCTGGGAGCCTTCTGTGCCCTGGTGTTCTCGGGCAAGGATGGATGTGGGGTGAGGATGGCTTCCCACACACTCTGAACTCATGGTGGGTGGTCCTCCCTCGTGCCTGTCGTTGTCACAAGCGTGTCAGTCTTCCTTCTATGCTCCTGACCTGCCATCTACTTGTTAGGGACACACTGATAAATCGTGGTGGGCTATTTCTTTCTTCCATGGGATGTGGACAGCTACGTGTACTTCCCGAGATTCTGTCTGCTGGGAAGGTTTCCCTTCATCATTGTCTTCCGGGGTCATTCTTTAGGGAGATTGCCATGAATTGTCTCTTCTGACTCATTTCTGCATACTGCACGAACCGTCGGTAAACCTCCTGCTCATTAATGATAAGGAGTTCCCTAGGAGGGGAGGGTCGAGAGGGACGTGGTGAAGCAATAAGACAGTCTCATGGGTTCAAAGCCACCTTCCATACGGCCTGCTCTTCCTCTTTGGGCCTGTCCAGAAATACGCCGATATACGCCGTGTCCATTTGACAGTGGAATTCTGCTGTCTGCTTCCAATCTTACCATTCGGTGGATCTCGTAACCCTCAGTTCATGACGGGTGGTGTGTGTCACTTGGTCAGTTGGTGTCCCGTGAGCTGTGTTTGGTCTTGGCCAGGGCTTGGTAGGAAGTCAGAAGCTGCTTTACAAAGGGAGAACTATTATTAGAATTCTTACTCTAAAACCTTGGGATCTGTTGCTACAGTCTTCCTCCTAGGGCTTGCTAGAGGCTCTGACTGTATCTAACACCTCTACCTGCCCCAGGTGTTTCTAGTGCAGTTGGATATGCTGGGTCACCAGCTAATAATGTAGTTTATATAATAAGGTAGAACCTTCTGTAGAAACTTCTCTTGGTCCAGACCCCTCTCAAAACTGGAAGATTTACCAGTTATCAATCGAGAGGTTACAGCAAGATGCCTAAATGTTTTCACCATAGTCCAAAGAGGCCAAACCGTGTGTGTGTGTGTGTGTGTGTGTGTGTGTGTGTGTGTGTTTTCTTTTTAATAGAACTGGGGATTGAACCCAGGGATATTCTATCTCTGTGTTACACCCCAGCCGTATATATATATATTTTTTCTGAGGATTGAACCCAGGGGCATTCTACCTCTGAGATCCTTCCTCCCAACCTTTTTTATTTTTTATTTTGAAGCAGGGTCTTGCTAAATTACTGAGGCTAGGCTGGAACTTGTGATCCTCCTGTCCCAACCTACTGGGATTAAAGGCATGAGCCAACATGCCTAGCTCCCAGCCCTATTTTATATTTTATTTTGAAACAGGGTCTCATTAAGTTGTGGAGGCTGGTGAACCTATGAATCTCCTGTCTCAGCCTCCCAAGTACTGGGATTACAGGCTTGTGCCACCACGCCCGCTATGTTGTGCTTTTCTTTACAATGAATGGTGGAAGAAAAAGCAATGATTTTGTCATGTTACAGGGACAAGACCTATATTTTCTATATTACTGCACCCTTAGGGAATTCATTTGTGTTAAGTCCTTGAATTTTCATAAGGTTTATTTATCCAATTTTTTTTTGTCATGCACATGTCTTGCTAAAATATATATTGTACTTACTCATTCCTGCTCAATAGGTCTAATTAGCATAATAATGTAAATATAGTAGACTATTGTGGTTTTCTATGGGCTAACAAGACAATTAAGAGGATACTGTGACAGAGAACAGACTATATTGTGACAGAGAACAGGAAAGTTGATAATAGCTTTCAGATAAGACAATAATGGTGTATTGATATCCCTGCCAAGTGAAAGCAAATGATTTATTATTTTTACTGACTTAGACTTGTTAGATCACTAACCAAATACCAGGGTTTTGTACAAAAGAAACAGGGCTCCCTTGTTTTTTTTTTTTTTTTTATGAAGCGGGTCTGCTTCAAATGCTTTGTCCAGTAACGAAGCTTCAAGAAGATTAATATTTTCATCTACCCAGATGTCCCCATCCTGGCGTATCTGGGTCTTACATCTTCCCCGCTGTGCCATTATTTTAGCACAGTGTTTTTGAACCTTGGCACAACTGACACGTCGGGCTCAGTGCCGGCGGGGGCCTATTCGATGCATGGTGGAATGTTTTTTTTTGTTGTTGTTGTTCTTACAAACATTTATTTTCCTCCAAATTATTTGTGTTTTTCTGTAATGATGTGAAAAGTCTTCATTTCACTTTTCCCAAGTGTTGAGGCTCCAAAAGTCAGGTCTTAACCATAGACTCATCTTCAGCTCTTCAATGTCTTGTATGTTGATCTAATTTCATATGTATTTATATTAGTTTTCCTCAGGGATTTATACATTACGATATGCATATTCCTAGACAGATGTGTACAGACTTTTTATCCTCATCTTACAATACAACTTTATGTTTTACACAGCTGTTCCTTGGTCAAGGTCATTTTCAAGAGCAAGTCAGTTTCTGAAGAAATCTTGTTTGGTGGGTGAAGGATCCATTGAGGGCTTCTCATGAGTGTTTTCCCTGTATTCGGATCCACTGGACCTGGAAATGGGAAAGCTTTGATGTCACCACTAGCCGCAAGGACCGCAGAAATCTTCACCAGTTGCGTTCCCATTTTTCTTTTTAAAGAGCTTACAGAAGGAGCTGCAAAAGCCTCCTTTCTGGTCTTGCCTGGGATTTTGATCGCTGAAAGATGTTTGTTCACCTTCTCTTTCTTCCTTGGGAGAGAATCAGGTGGTGTCTTCTAAATGCATCTCTTCCAAATAGGTCTGTTTCTCGCTTTGGGACTTCTGCTGGGGGAAGAAGGTCCACAGCACACTGTGGGGCAGGGTGGCGGCCTGGTGGAATGTTTACACCATCTCTAGCTTCTATGCACTAGATACCAGTAGTATTCCCCACAGAAGTGGCAACCCCAAATATCTCCAGCCATGGCCAAATATTCCCTAGGAGGCAGATTCTTCCCAGTCAAGAACCACTGCCTCAGCCTCAGTGATGGGCAGATGTGGCAGATTCGTTGGACCTGCAGCTCAGTAACATGTAAACTTAGGCTTTCTGCTGGACCCTCAGCCATGTCTTCTTTGCAAGTACAAGTGATGAGGAGCCCCTTCCAAAACTGTCACGAAGGCTTCCCAGTTTCTCATCTATTCTTTTCCTCAGGAATTTGAGGTTTTCTTTCCTTTTGTCCTTTGTGGGTATGTATTGTCTCTAGAGCAGTCGGAAGCAGCCAGCCTGTCTCCATCAACAGCCCTACTGCTATAATTGAAAAACAACTGACCATGCAACTTAGAGGAAAGATGATTTATTTGCTCACAGTGTTTGGAGATTTGGGGGTTCAGTCCATGTGAGGCTGGGATTTGTGGGGCTCAGTGCATGGTAGCAGGAAGGAGAGAGAGAGAGAGAGAGAGAGAGAGAGAGAGAGAGAGAATTCTACTCTTACATCATGAAGAACAGAAGCAAGAGAGCCAACATGTAAGAGGATTCAAAGACAAAGCACAGTCTCCAAAGCCACCTCCCCCCATGGGCAGGAGTGACAGCCATCAGCTGGTTCTCAATTTTTTTTCCCTCAACTTTCTTTTAAGGTTGTATGACATTCCTTTGCAGCAATTTAATCTCTGAGCCCCCACAAGAATTTTCAAAACTCCTTCATCAACAGGCTGGGACTATAGCTGGGTTACCCCCCAGCAAATCCATTACAATGTATTTACTCACAGATTAGATTAAAATCCTCCTGACTTAATTGCATCAATCTGTCCATCAGCACATGTGCTCCCCAGGGGACACTGTGCATCTTACCCTAACACAGCCTGTCTGTGGGGCTTTGTAATCACCATTGCTACTCTGATGACAGAGTGCCAGAGCCACTTCAGCTGCCAATACCATATCATCCACCTGGTCTCCCCCGTGCACCATCATCAGTGATGATTTGAACTGTCAGGTCGCAGAGTGTCACTGTCCCGTCTGCCCTTAGGAAGGAGCTTACCCAAGCTGTCATCAAATGAGTAACTCAATTCTCAAGTCCCACTTTTTAGAGCTTATTTCCTGGGGCCACTTCCAGTACTAATTATTGTAAAATTAGGAAGAAAAATGGCATCCTTAAGAAAGAAATTAAGGAGAATGTAGGACTGGGGGTGTAGCTCAGTGGTAGAGTGCTTGCCAAGCATGCCCAAGGCCCTGGCTACAATCCATGACACTGAAATTAGGAAAAAAAAAAAGAGGTTAATGGAAAGGCTACTTATAAAAGCACGAGCAGGGCAGAGGAGCACACAGGATCAAGTCAAAGCAGAAGCTGTCCCTTCCCCTAGGCTGGAAGAGGAACTGGAGGCAGCTATTTCTGGAACCCAGCAAAAGCTGTAGTCCAGGGGAGGAAGTCTGTTGTAGCTTTAGGTAGAGAAATGTGGTCACTGTTAAACCGCTGCCTAGGAGGAGAGGAGGTGGGGGTAAATTCGCCACCTTCCCTCCCTTCCTACCCTCTGATCTCCTCGTGTGTCCTGCTGGCTGAACTGAAAGCCGGAGGGGAAGGAAGCCCGTGACCTATGCCATCTGTAGAAGTCAGCCTCCCAGGACACAGGTCAAGGGTGAGCAGGAGTGACAGCCATCAGCTGGTTCTCAAATTTTTTTTTCTCAACTTTCTTTTAAGGTCGTATGACATTCCTTTGCAGCAATTTAATCTCTGAGCCCCCATAAGAATTTTCAAAATCCCTTCATCGACAGGTTGGTTCTGTAGAGCTCCTGGGTTAGATGTCCAGAACCACAAACAAGCAAGCAGACGAACCCAATTCGCTTAATCATTTTTGAGGGGTCGCTAAAATAGTCAAAATTTTAATTAAAAAATTGAGATTGGTTGTTAAAGTTTATATTATAAAGTTTCCCACAAATAGCATTTAATAATATTAATTACATATTAGAACAAATTAAACCTTTTCCCATTTAACAGCTGATAATTTCATAATAATAAAAATAATGGCTAGCATTTATTTTGTGCTTTCTATATATGAGTGCCACAGTAAATGGTCTGCAGGCATTAGTTAATTTCATTCCTTTTTAATTAGTTATGCAAGAAAAAACATGCTTTGCCAACAAATAAACTATGACATGTTTGTTGGGAACTAAATATGTATTAAAATGCAGATTGAAATTTAACTGTGTGGTTCAATAGCAAACATACAACAGCTGCTTTCATGACCTGGTGTTTTCGATTCTTGCATTTTGCACTAAAAACCCCACAAATTGGTTTATTTTTATAATGTTTGCACTGTGTTTCAAATGACATGATAAGAGAAATGGCCTCATGCTGTTATTTGTAAGTACTTTGCCACAAATAACATATTGCATGTGCGGGCTGCCTTTATTGCCAACAAATGAAAAGCCAAACTGGGTATAATTGCCACCCTGTTTTCTTCTTTAAATATTCCAATTTTGACACATTAAAGACATCTAGAAGTACTATATGTGGTTTCTGATCAGATGGAAGCAACTTACTTATCTGGCAAAAAAAAAAAAAAATAATAATAATCATCCTGGGGTGATTTTGCATAATCATTACAATTTTTTACAGTCTTCATTAATTTGCTGTATTTTAACATCAGTGTTTCTTATGCTTCCTGACTTTAACCAATGGCCCATTGTGCATCTAAGTTAAATAACGGATGCCTATGAATAAGGGCCTTTGAAGGAGCGCAGTAATCCAGCCCACTGTGGTAACGTTTTAGTCAGTTTTTTCGACTATGATACCTGACAGGCACAATATAGAGGGAGACAGTTTTATCTCAGGGCTCACGGTTTTCAGAGGCCAGTCCATGATCTCGGCTGGAACGGCTCAGCTTCAGGGCTTCATAGCGTGGTGGTGGTGGTGGTGGTGGTGGTGGTGAAAGCCGCCCTCAGCTCAGGGCGGCCAGGAAACACTGAAAAAGAGGCTCCACCAGAGATCCAGCCCCTGCAGCCATTCCCTGGCCCTGAGCCTGGCTGCGCTACCAGCACGTGAGCTTCCCTGGGGGACATCTTATCATCTGAGCTCTAGTAGGCAGTTAGTACTTGTTTGGCCCCATTGCAAATCGATTCCAAAACTGGTTTGTTAGCAGGCTCATCTGATCTCCCAAATTGCCATTCTTGCCGTCTTTGATGCACATTAAGGAAATCTTTAACTTTTAAAGAATTGTTTTCTGTAATGTTTTTTTAAAGTGTGGGGAATAGAAGCCCTCGCTTCGGGATGGGAAACCGGGCTACCGTCCGCCGCCCTGCGGGAGGTCTGCAATGGCGCTTTGTGTGGGGCAAGGGACCCCTCCGCTCCAGTTTTGCTGCTGTCACTGTTGTCGCCGTGGCCCACGGTGGCTTTGCAGGAGGCAGGGCCGGGAGGAGCAGGCCCCGGAGAGTGGAGCTTCCAGCAGGCCAAGCCCCCAGCACGCCGAAGCTGGAAGAGACATAGGGATCATAGGACGGATTTCCCTGTGAATATTCCGCCTCCTGGAGATTTACCAGCATGAATCGCGATGAGAACGGGCTCTGTCCCTTTTTCTTTCTGAACCATTTCAGGAAATGTCTGCCATTCAGCATGTCTCCCGTCCCCCAGGGATCACTGACTCTCATTTCCTGGGCAGGCATGGTCACATTCTGGGGCAGTGGGACCATGTGGCCAGCGGGGGATGGTAAGGACGGGCATCCATCTCTGGAGTCCAGGCGTGATTTCATGTCCTGGCCTCTGCCGTGTACCTGGGCCGGGCAGGTGGATTTAGGATTTCTCCCACACTTAGAAGGCACAACTTTGCCACAGAGGCTTCAGTGAAGTCAGGAGTCGCTGGTCGGACCGGGAGGCTGAAGCTGGGATGCACCGGTGTCTTTTGCAACCTGCCACGTGTCCTGTTTGAAGGAGCAATACGGCTTTCCACCCGACAGTCTTCTGACTCACGGTGTAGACCGCGGGCCTCGGACACCTGCTATGAAACGCAGGGCCACGGCTGTCTTTCCTGAGCACTGAGGCGCCCCCGCAGTGGCGCCGACTTCTTCACCTTGCAGCCCTTCCAAAGCCTTTTAAAATTGGAGCTTTATCTCTCATCCCTCTTCCAGAAGAGAAAGGCCCTCTGTTCTCGGGGGCAAGATCCAGGGTAATCTTTTTTGCTGCTCAGAGTCTCCGTCTGCAGCCCTGCATAGTAGATAAGCCGGGTCGGCAGTGGTCTTGGGGCACGCTTACTCAGAGCTGGAGCTCGCTGGGCAGATATGCCTGCAGAGGTGGCAGGTCCTGTGGTTTGGTGCTGACGGTTTTCTGCAAAGTGTAGACATTCCATGCCTGTTGATTCAGTGCCTTCCCCGGCCACACTGGGTGCTCTGTTGCACTTTCTGCTGGTCTGAATCTCCATGCCACACTGCTGCCCCTGGCATTTCATGTCTGTCTTTTCTGTAGGAATGGCAGAAATGAGGCCTTTCTATGTTTTTATTCCCTGCCATACATAACCCAGAGCTGGACACTCAGGCCTTGCAGAATGGCTGCCGAATTAACAACCTACCTTCAGTTCCTCAGAAATGGCCGGGAGCCTCTCCTTTTATTCAAGACATTCCTTCTGAGACTCAGTGCCCAGGGCTCTGCACTCTTTCTCTGGAGACAAGTTGGGAGTCCTTCTCTGGCCGTTCTGTCAACGAGAGGCCAAGAAGGGATCTTACAGCCCGCCAGGTGACCAATGCATTCAGGCAGGGACCCGTGTGTTAGGCACAGTGCCGGAGGAGCTAGAGAAATCTAAGGTGAGCCAGGCATGCTGGCTTCAGGCTGTAATCCCAGCTCTTGGGAGGCTGCGACAGGAGGATTGCAGGTTCCAGGACAGCCTCAGCAACTTAGTGAGACTCTTGGCAAGTTATCGAGACCCTGTTTCAAAAAAATAAAAAGGTTTGGGGGTGTAGCTTGGAGGTAGAAGGCCCCTGGTTTCAAGCCCTAGTAAAACACACACACACACACACACACACACACACACACACACACACATAAGGAAAGAAAGAAAGAGACAGAGAAAGAAAGAAAGAAAGAAAGAAAGAAAGAAAGAAAGAAAGAAAGAAAGAAAAGAAAAAAATATACAAGGCAGGCCTCATATTCAAAGTGTCCAGGGGTAGGCTCACTTTTTCTGTAAAGAGGCAGATAGTTAATATTCTTTCTCCCCTCCCTCTCCTCCTTCATTCCCCTCCTCTTCTCCAAAAAGCCCTTTAAAATGTGAAAAGCATCCTCCGTCCTCAGGTACCGCGGGTTGAGCTTGGTTTGCAGGCCTCGGTCTGTCTGCTGACCCCGCTCTAGTCTAACAATTCCTCCAGCTCGCATGGATGCAGCGCTTAACGCTGCGCTGGGCACCTATCTGGAAAAGATACTCCTTCCACCGTCCCCTGCTCCTGCCTCGGCCCCCGCCCTGGCCCGGGCTGGGCGCACATCCCGCTGGTGTGTCAGATGTCCCCACCGGCTCACAGTCATCCTAGGCTGGGGACCTGTCCCCCCTCCCCTTCCTCGCTCCAGAGCTGCACGCTGATCTCTCTATGCGTAACTCTTGCAACTTGATTGCGATTTTAATTTCAACTGGAGTTTAGCTTCTCTTGCTTCCTGAATCATGGCTCCTCCTTACTGAATTTTCTCTGCAATGGTGTCATTTTTGCTTTTTGTTGGAAACTGACCTCACATCAGCTGTTCCCCCCTCCCCCCAACATTTGCCAGTTTCCCCGGTCTCACACCTCACGCCCCTGCCTGCCTGTCCAGGGCCTTCCCCAGAATCACCGCGGACCTCTCCATTTCCCACACGGAGCGAGCGTCAAGCTTCTTCTGTTACGGGTTCCAGGGCGAGGACTTGGCGGGGGGCCCCCCTGACACCCGCCTGAGGTCACAGCCAGCCAGTGACTGATGAGGTGCCCGCTTGCTGGCTGCACCCAGAACTCTTCTGGACTCCTGGAGTTCTGTGTCAGGGCCCCGTCCTGCTCTGCTGCTCATGATGGATGTCCTGGCCATGAATTAGGGTCCTTTCTTATACCCAAGGATTTCGTTATCTATTGGTTTAAGCAGGTCTTTGCAATCGACAATGCAAATAATATTATCTATGAGATCTCTCTTTGGATGCACAGGCCCATGATAAACAGATGCCGTATGCTTTAACCCTGGGCCCCCCTTCCCCCTGGCACTCTGCGCCTAGAGTTACCCCAGTCTACAGAAATCCATTCCAACAGAGAGGAGAAATAATTTGCACATCCCAACGTTTCCCTTGCTTTGCGGAAGAATTCATTGGCAGCTTTTATAAAGCAGCGGCTCCCTTAGTGCATGTTAAGTGCTTTCTTTGCAAGGTTTTGATTCAGGTAGAAGTTCTCAGGAGCACAAGGACCGAATAAAACACGGCATATTCATGCTCACCTGGAGAAAATTGTTACCCCACGTATGTGAGGAAAAGGCAATTTGCAAGTCTGATGCGGATCTTCCACCCTCGAATCCCACGGGGCAGTTCGTTCGAGTTCCAGAATGCAGATTTCTCCAACTCTTTTATCTTAGGAAGCTCACCTGGAAGAATCCGCCTTTGCGAGCCGCCAACTCAAGATCTGAAGCTTGGGGTTGAATGTGGTTATGGTCCACTGAAGGAATTTGACAGATCGTGGTGGAATTTGGACAGGCCCCTCGGGGAGCTCTGCCCACGGAAGGGGACCCTGCGTCAGCTCTCTCCTGGCTCTGGGGGCCTTAACCTGGTGTTCCGAGAGCCCAGGGCTTCCACCAGGGGGCTTCCGGGATGCACCAACCCTCTGCAAAGGCGTGCAGTTTTCAGCACTTACTGTATTCTTTGGGGAGAAAGCTTAGGGCTCATTTGCAAAGGAGTCTGGAGCCGGTCCTTTGGTTCACCTGGGGACTGCTCTCAGGAGACGAGAGAGGTGGACCCTGGGGTTGTTCTCTGCGCGGTCCCTGGTTTTCAAAGCAGGGCCTGGTGCATCTG
>PVLC010027010.1:0-22320 GCA_004027655.1 Graphiurus murinus
TGATTTGTTGACTACACCTCAAAAATTACTCAGTCCCATCTTTGTTTCCTTGCCCATTTCCCCTATTCGCCCACCTTGGGAAGCCTTCCCATCCCCCTCTGCCCATTGAAGCTCCACTCATAGTTAATATCAAGTGCAAGTTTGCTTCCTCCATAAATGCTTTCTCTGAACATAGCAAGCCAGGAGTTCTTTCCCTCTTCTGAACAC
Source organism: Graphiurus murinus (assembly GCA_004027655.1). NCBI lineage: Eukaryota > Metazoa > Chordata > Mammalia > Rodentia > Gliridae > Graphiurus > Graphiurus murinus. Next base: position 208 of record PVLC010027010.1, read on the forward strand.
CTGTTGTATTTAACCTCTGTCTTGCTTTTTGCATGGGTAATGATATACTGTCTTCTATTGTTACTTAACTTTTACTGTTGTTATTGGTACTGGGGATTGAACCCAGAGACATTCTACCTCCTGAGCTACAACCCCAGGCCATTTTCATTTTGAAACAGGATCTTGCTAAAGGGCCTTGCTAAATTGCCAAGGCTGGCCTCCAACCTGGGATCCTTTTGTCTCAGCCTTCCAAGTAGCAGGATTATAGGTAAACTTACCACCATGCCCAACTTGGGTCTCTACTTTTGAAGACCTTTTTTTTTTTTAAAAAAAATCCACCTTTCCTTTGAATTGTAATGGAATTACAGTTGCTAGAGAGGGGGCCTGGGACATGGACAAGAGAAAACAAGAAGATCTCATTTGTGGGGTTGGGATGGTTGTAGCCTGCAGCCTGGTGGCTGGTCGTCTCTGGTTCATTTCCCAAGGTCCCTTCCCTGATTCTGGAGCAGGTCATGGCAGGTCTGACAAGGGAAGGAGGCCTGTTGGCCTGTTGACTTGCAAAGAGTATTAGCAAAGGGCCAGAGGTAGTACATCCTCAGGCCAAGGGAAGCCTGCCACATGGATGCGGCTTGGTTGGTGCATATAATTAGAACTTCTGGAGATAGAAACGCACATGTCTGTTGCCCGCCCTTGTTCTAGAAGCTCAGAGGGGGTTGGAACTATCAGGAGCAAATCCTCCTTGTTGGGGAATGTTGGGCCTTTGGCCCGCTGGCCTGACAATCCCTCAGGCTCCCACATGCCTGAACAAGGAAGGGTGGGTCAGGAGGTGACTTTCTACTCTCCCCATACTGGGCAGCTCTTAGTTTATTTATCAAACTCAAAGTTTATACTGAAGTTTAGGTGTTTTTGCTGGGTTGAATCTTCAGTAATTCCTCTGGCTGGGCTGCAGTTTCAACATCTAAGCTTACTAGACCTTGCTCCAAAATTGACTGCTACCTTTTTTTTTTTTTTTTCCTGGCTGAACCTAAAAGGCTAGCCTGGTGAGGCAGGAGGAGGGTGGGATTTCCCCTCAAGTCACATAAACAAGGAAGCGAAGGAGGCCTCTGCACTCTCAGAACTCCTAGCATGAAATGGTGTGAGTCCAAGCGTTTAAATCACTTGGCTGCCAGTAAGCATGAAAAGCCTTCTTTTTTTTTTTTTTTTTTCCCAGATGGGTTAGGTCTGAGCCTCCAGGATGCATTTAGGAACTTGTGGCTATCCCCATGATTACACTTCAGTTCATGCACCTGGTGTTCTGAAAAGCTTTCATAAACAACTACAATAATAGCAGCTAGCATGTATATCTGTGCTCCTGACACCATAGCAGGGGCTTTTGTGAGTATCTGTAACACTTCCAATGACTCCCATTTTGCAGTGGAGATAACGGGGGCATGGAGAGGTAAAAAACAAAATACCTGTCCAGTGAAGGCAGCATGCAATGCCCAGGTTCTCGGTTTACCAAAGCTCTTGCAATCTTCTCCACTATCTCACAAGCAAAATGCAGTCAATCAAACCATAATTTAAACCTCCGGAGGGTATTTGCTATGTAATGAATCTGGTGAATCCTTTCATCAAGTAAATAATACTTAGTCTGTGTCAATCCAGACTTAGATGTCTGCTTAAGGTGAGCTACAATATTCCTGTTTGGGAACATAAAGGTGTTTTAAGAGAGGTTAAAGAGGCCTCTGTTCATTCCTTTGATGGATACTTATTGAGTGTGCCTCTGTGGGCTACTAAGATGAGAAAATGTAGATGATCCCTGACCTCAGGGAGCATGTACTTTTTCTCCAGCACTTATTACTCAAACTTTAAAAGAGAAAGTCCATTTCATTTGTGGCAGTAAGTCAATAGTCCAAAAACTTTTTTTTTTCCTGCTTATCGCAGTAACGCATCTCATTGTAAAATGAAAAACACAAACACTACAAGAACACATAATATAAATATGTAGCTTTCAGTATCAAAGAAACAACCACAATTTTAGATGAAGATTTTAACACTTAAAATTCTTCCTGCAAAGGAGACCTGGAGGGGGAGTTGCTTATCATTTCCAATCTGGGCCAACATAGCCCTTCAGGACTTGGAGACTTTTTACTGGGTGCCTCCTAACCTCAGGGCCAGCAGAAACCAGCTGAAAGTAAATATAAAACAAAACTCTGGCCAGCCATAGGGTCTAAGAAAGGCTTTCTCCCTCCCGACTTGTTTATTTCCATGAAAAGACACCAAAGACATTTGAAGTTAGGATTGTTCTAGAAAATCCAGGGTAGATGGCCAACAGATGTACACAGGGAATGGGGCACACCACAGCAGACGCTCAATAGATGTTTGTTGAATGAAGGAATGAAAACTCTCTACTTATATTTAGAAAATTAAAACAAAACAGCCCTGAAGAAGTTCATGGATTTTCAATTTACCTTCTCCTTTTTTCTTTTTTCATATGTGGCAAAAGGAGAAACAGCAAAGTGTTTCCTGGCTGGAGTTTATTTTGCTTTCAGTTTCTGCCCTTTCAGTTCCCATTACCACCACGCTTCGAGGTGCACTGAAGTGCAGCAAACCCTGAGGACTCAAGGTCATGTTGAAAAACCGATCCCATCCTGGCAAGTCCCGAAGCAGCGCCAGGTATTAGTAATGCGATGTGCACACAATCAGCGCCCAGGAACACACAGAGGCCCCGGGATCCAAGGTACCGGGTACTTTTTAAAAGTGCTTTACTACAAGAGGGTAGAAAGGATTTTACAAGGGTTGTGAAGAAATGTATTTAAATTAGTAATACTTTTTATTGAGTGTTTACTGTGTGTTAGTGTGTGCTGTACATCTATTAACTCACTTCATCTTCAAAACAACCCTATAAAGAAATTACAGTTGTAACCCTCACCTTACAAATGAGGCAACTGAGGCACAGAGAAGCTCAGTAGCTTGCCCAAGGTGAGCGCAAGACAGGATTTGAACCCTGGTAGCCTGGCACTAAGGTCCAGGGTAAAGCTTTTACATTTCTTCTTCCCAGACCCCAGGAACACCAGGTATCCTTGGGTTGCTAAGTTAAGGTTTCCCAACAAGAGTTGAACAAAACAAATGTGAAATGTCGAGAATAACATTTTTGAAAGTTACTAGCCAGGCACGGTGATGCATGCTTCTAATCCCAGTACTTGGGAGGCTGAGACAGGAGGATCACAGGTTCTAGGCTAGACTCAGCAATTTAGACTCTCAGCAATCTAGTGAGACCCCATTTCAAAATAAAAAATAAAGCCGGGCGTGGTGGCGCACGCTTGTAATCCCAGCATTCGGGAGGCTGAGACCGGAGGATCCGGGTTCGCGGCCAGCCTCAGCTACCTAGTGAGGCACTCTGCAACTTAGTGAGACTCGGTTTCAAAATAAAGAATAAAAAATAGGGCTGGGGGTGAGCTCGGAGGTAGAATGCCCCTGAGTTCAATCCTCAGTACCGCAAAAAAAAAAAAATAAATAAATAAATAAATAAAAAAAAAAAAATAAAAAGGGCTGGGGGTGTAGCTCAGAGGTAAAATGCCCATGGGTTTAATCCTCAGTACCATATATATACACTTGTACAAGAAAGTTTCTGTGCTTTTTTTTCTTATAAATATGTCATTTGTTCATTCTTTTCCAAATCATTTATTGAATACCTACCATTTGTGTATCAAGCTGATAACACCTGTCAATAAAACGAAGGTAGCGCTTCCAGTGAGTTTTGGACTCATTACTTACAGGTTTGAGTCTCGGTCCCACTTCCTACTGTGTGATTTTGTGTTCCTTTCCTAACCTGTCTGAGCTTACTTTCCTTACCTAGGAAACAGGAGTAATAGCAGCCCATCTTAGAGGGTTGTCCTAGAGAAAAAAATGTACTAATGCATGTAGGATGTCCACTAGGGTGCTGAAGACGGTGTGGGCACACAGTAACCATTAGCCAGGATCAAAGACTATCCTCTGCAACGGCCCTATGCAAGCTGCAGAAAGCAGATGGGATGGCAGCGTGGGCAGCTTAGGACCACTCAGGTGGAGGAATGCAATCACCAGGGAGTGGGGGATAAAAGCAAGGATGGAGGTCTGCTGCAACCCCTGCTCTCCTTACCTACAAGCTGCAGCACCCAGGTCCTTTAGCCTCTGCTGTCTGCTGCTTCTTGCTTCTGCCTGCACAGTAAGTTGTAAGTTGGCCCCAAAGACACCACAATTTCTTCCAGTTATAAGGCCTCCTTAAACCAACTTTTTGGTCTCCACTCTTTCTTGGAGAGGCACAAAAGAAAGGAGACGTAACTGAATTTCTCCACAAATGAGGCGAGGCCAGTTTTCTTTTAAATTTTGTGGATTGGCTTAGCATAGAAAATAGTCAACTACTAGTGTAGGAGGTGTAGATGAGAAACATGGCCCATCAAATAAAAACCTCAGGGTGTAGGATTTGTTTTTTAATGAAAAATTATACATATAACAGCTGGGCATGGTAGTGCATGTCTGTAATCCCAGTACTTGGGAGGCCAAGACAGGAGGATTGCAGGTTTGAGGCCAGCTTCAGCAATTTAGCAAGGCCCTTACCACCTTAGCAAGACTGTATTTTTTTTTTTTCGATACTGGGGATTGAACTCAGAGGCATTCTACTTCTGAGCTACACCTCCAGCTCTATTTGTGTGTGTGTGGTGTGGGGGTGGGTACTGGGGATTGAACCTGGGGCATTCTACGTCTAAGCTATACCCCCAACCGTATATTTTATTCTTTATTTTGAAACAGGATCTCACTAAGTTGCAGAGGGCCTCACTAAGTAGCTAAAGCTGGCTGAGAACCCGGATCCTCCTGTCTCAACTTCTCAAGTACTGAGATTACAAGCATGTGCCACCACGCCTGGCTAAGACCCTGTTTCAAAGAAAAAAAAAAATTGAATAAAGTAAAATAGGGCTTGGGGTGTAGCTTGGAGGTAAAATTCCCATGAGTTCTATCCCCAGTACCATATACACACATAATAAATAAAAATAAATAAATAAATAAAATAAAACCCAAATAACGGATGATTAACTAACCAGGGAGAAAATTTAAACCCATAAAAACTCATACTCTAAAAACCTAGAGGTATGTTCATGTGCTTATATGAAACAATGAATCTCATCAGTACGTATAATTATAATGCACCAATAAAAATTAAGAAATAAAATAAAAAGCTAGAGTTCTTGACCTCCCCAATTGTATCTCCTTCATGGGTAAGTATAACTTCAAGTAAAGAAAATGATTTTAATAAAGCCAATTTTAAAAATTGGCTTCTGGCCTAAAAACCAGAATGACCACTTACCTCAGCCCTATGTGTTGTTCTCATTGCCATTTATTCATTGATAGGTAGTATCTTTTCAGTTCTCCTGAGAGTTAAGCTGTTATCTGAGTTCCAGGCATTGTGAATGTGTTTTAACTTTCATTCTTTAATAGCATTGTGTAATAATTTGCAAGTTAATTGTTCCCTATTTTTAATTAATTAATTATTGTGGTACTGGGAATTGAGCTCCGAGCTACACCCCTAGCCCTATTTTATTTTTACTTGGAAACAGGGTCTTGCTAGACTGATGAGAGTTACATCACTTGCTAAGACTACACTGCAAGCCTGTGCCACCACACCCAGCTAATTGTTCTCTCTTTAGTGCTTTGGATAAGGGGCAGCAGGAAGAAGGCTGGGGAGTTAGAACACTTGACTTTGAGCTTTTGTTTAAAAAAAAAAAAAAAGTAGCTGGACCTGGTGGTGTAGGCCTGTAATCCCAACTTGGGAGGCTGAGACAGGAGGATCACAGGTTCAAGGACAGCCTCAGCAACTTAGTGAGACCCTGTTTCAAAATAAAATATAAAATGAAAAGGGTTGGGGGTGTAATTCAAACATAGAAAGACCCTGGGTCCAATTCTCAGTACCACCATCACACACATACACAAAAAGTGAAGGTATCTACCACAAATTCCCTGAGTGTGTATGTGTGTGTGTGCCCATGTGTGTGTTACTGGGGATTGAACCCAGGGCCTCTCAGTGTTGGTAAATGCTCTACCATTGAGCTATATCCCCACTCCTATTTTTTCCATACTGGAATTGAACCCAGGAGCCATCTATCTTGGAGCTACATCCCCAGTCCTTTTTATTCCTGAAAAAAGGTCTCACTAAGTTGCTGAGGCTGGCCTTAAATCTGCAACCCTCCTATCTCAGCCTCCCAAGTAGTGGTATTATAAGCCCACACCTATAATCTATAATTTTATATGTGATCTATTAATGATATTCGAAGGAAAAAAAGTACCCAATTGAAGTTATTTTCTTTTGCTGACTGTAAGCAGAATTAGTTTATTTGTGCTTTGGCAAACTGCTACTTCTATGGTTCTGTCTTTTGTTTCAACCCCAAAATGGTTTATTTTATATTTCAAACTTATATTCAAGTGATTACATCTGATTTATTTTGTATGTCAGTCTAACCACTAAGCATATGTCATCACATCACTTAATTTATAACAGAACATAAATTTGCTGTGTTGGCTCCTCTAGTTAAAATAGAATCTATTAATTTACAGTCACCCCCCCACACACACACAAATTCACAGTGAAGAACACTAAATAACAATAAACGATAGCCAAGGGACTCAGGAGAGAAATGAAAAAAAAAATTCAAAGCATACATTTTAACATTTTCTAAGAAAATAAAAAAACTGACCATTATTCTTTTTCCCCCCTTTTTCTTGCATCTTGTTGTCCTCAAAAAAAGCTTTAAGAAAACATACAAACTGGGCATGGGGGCAAATGCCTGTAATCCCAGTGATTGGGAGGCTGAGACAGGAGGGTTGCAGATTCAAGGCCAGCCTCAGCAATTATGCTAGATCCTCAGCATAATTCTATTTCAAAATAAAAAAATTAGGGCTGAAGGTATAGCTCAGAGGTACAATGCCCCTGGATTCAATCCCCAGTACCACAAAAAAAGGAAAGAAAGAACACACACACACACACACACACACATCCAGCACTATTCATTTTGAAGGAGCAGAATGACTGAATAGGCACAGAAAGGGGCGGGAGGTAAGGTTGTTCTTCAGTTCAGTTTGAAACCTTAGGTTGAAAGAAAGACTTTAAATAAATATGCCCTTTTAAAGCCTCACAATCTTTTTGAATCTATTGTATCTTGGGGGCGGGGGGAGTGCGGTGAGGAGGGTTTATAGAGAATCTAGTGAAAACTAATAGCCTGTCTTTCTGGAAAATGCATAGATGTTCATAAACCTAAAAGTTGTAGACATTTCCAGTTTGAAAATCCCTGGCTTAAGTGTTGGGGGTGGGGAGAGCAAAAAAAGATTTAAAAAAAGATTGAACATATGATCACTAACTATAGTTTAGAGCAAATAGTGATAAGCTAGGCCCTTGATATTCCAAAGTATTTAATAAGTAATTTGCATATGAAGTAAACTAATTCCTACTTTCAAATTTATCAAAAATGAATTCCTACTTAAAAATTTATGAAAAAAAATGTTAACAGGTTTGGTTAAATAAACCTGGGTTTTAGACCACTGCACCCCTTTCCAGACAGTAGGAGAAAAAGCAAGGAAATCCTTCCATTGTGTAACTGACTCGTTTCCTTTCCAGAACCGGAAATTGCTTGGTAGCATGACTGCCCTATACTTAAATCTATACATTCAGAGTCTGGTGTAACCCAGGAATCATGTGATAGCCCTTGGATGCTTTAATTGTCTGGACATTCACTTCTAAAATGTTGTTAGAGCTAGGGGCAGGGGTGCACACCTATAATCCCAGTAGTTGGGAGGTTAGCACAGGAAGATCAAAAGTTTGAAGTCAGCTTCAGCAACCTAGTAAGACCTGACTCAAAATAAAAAATAAAGTAAAAAGGGCTGCAGGTGTAGCTCAGTGATAGAGTGCCCCCGGGTTCAGTCCCTAGTATCACAAATAATAATAATAATGGTAATAATGATAAATAAATAAGTATAAAATGTTGTTAGACAATAAGAAAGTAAGAAATTCATAAAACCTGACACTCTAAGCTGGAATTGTTTTTCTGGATAACAAGTTAAACCTTCACAAAAGTCACTGATGTGTGGAAGAATTCAATGACTTCTGTTATTCAAACCAGGTCACTGTAGCCAAAGTTGATAGGAGGAATGTGTTGGCAACTCATTAAAGACATGTTGCCACTTACCTCGTTGTTTTTAGTACAGAAATATAAAACCTCTCCTGGTTCATTATGAATCCCTCCAGGAATTTTCACTGACCTACAGAGAAAGGCAATCTTTAAAGAAGACTTTTTTTTTTTTAAGTGTACTAGACAGGAGGTGATAGTAATATTGTGCCAAATGGTATACATAAAAAAGAACCAGAGAGCAAGAGGAAAGAAACTGCATTGGGAGTGTGGAGGGGCTTTATTACACCCACCACTCTAAAGCCTGTGGAGAAGCAGGCAGGTTATTTCTCTAACCAGCGTCATGAATGGCGCTTTCTGCAACAAATCAAGGCTATATAATAATATTATTGTTATTATTATTATTACTACATTTTTCTTGGTGCATTGTACTTATACATCATAGTGAGATTCAGAGTGATACCTTCACACATACACACACCTCTCGGTGTATTTTTTTCCACATCCCACCCCACCACCACCCTCAATACATGTCAGTGAGATTGGTATGATACCCTCATATATGGACAAAACATTATTTGAACTGTTCTCTTCCTCAAGTTTCATTCCCCCCCCCTCTATCCTCCAACCCCTTCCTCCCTTCTACGGGTCTCTCTCCTCATCTATCTAAAGCCCCTTTTGTTTCCTATTTTCTTTCTCACTTCCACATGAGAGAAAACATATGACCCTTGACTTTCTGAGACTGGCTGATCTCACTTAACATAATATTTTCTAGTTCCATCCATTTTCCTGAAAATGACATAATTTGGTTCTTTATGAGCAAAATTCCATTATGTGTATAGACCATATTTTCTTTGGGGGGGTACTGGGGAATGAACCCAGAGACAGTCTACCTCCAGGCTACACCCCCATCCCTTTTTAAATTTTTGTTTTTGAAATACGGTCTTACTACATAGCTAAGGCTGGCCTCAAACCTGGGCACCCCCTGTCTCAGCCTCTCAAGTACTAGGATTACAGGTGTGCACCACCCTGCCCAGCTCACATTCTCTATACTCATTCATCTCTTGATGGACACCTAGCTTGGTTCCATAATTTGGCTATTGTGATTTGTGCTGCTATGAACATGGGCATGCACGTTTGACCATAGTATTCTGACTTTAATTCTTTAGGAAAGATACCAAGGAGTGGTATAGCTGGATCATAGAGTGGTTCCACTCCTAGTCTTTTGAGGAACCTCCATACTGATCTAATTTACAATCCCACACCTGTAATCCTAGTACTTGAGAGGCTGAGACAGAGGAGCTCTTGATAAGACTGAGAAAGGTTGTATTACCACTCAACAAGTTCAGCAAGAAGATACACAGTTTCATTTCAGAATTATTTTTTCTATCTTCCTCTAAGCTCTTTATTCCTTTCTTGTGTCCCCGCCTCTGCACGGTGGTGCTTGGGCTGGAAAGTAGACCTTACACATGCTAGGCAAGCACTCCCTTTCTGGGTCTTACACCACATGCTTCACCAAATGGCCAGCTCCCATTCACTCTGCTTATTCTGATGAAAAAGGCATTTGCTGCCACATGAGTGGGAATCTCATTGTTTTACCATTTTGTCCACTGGGCCTCCCTTCTGTTCCTACCACCGTCAGTGAGGCTGACACTAGGCAACAGTGACAAGAGGAGGCCAAACAAGAACTGCAGGCGAGCTAGGCTAGCTCCAGAAGGCTTCTGGGGGGCAGTGAAGGTCAGTTCTGCATTTCTGATCCCTTAACTTCTGTCTTCAACCCACAGTGATTTCTCCTTTCAGGGCTCCATTCACTGGGCAAGCATATGCTTGTTTGCATTATTTTTTTCTTTGCCTATCTCTATTTCCTCAACTAAATAAAAAGGTCTTTGATGGCTGGGCTTAGTAGTGAATGATTGCAGCAATACTTTTTGCTGCCCCACCCACTCTTCCATCCTCTTCCTTTGGTTGTTTTTTTCCCCCTCCTCCTCCTCCTCCTCCTCCGCCTCCTCCTCCTCCTTCTCCTCCTTCTTTTCCTCCTCTTTTTTTTTTTGTACTTTTCTTGGTGCATTATAGTCTTACCTCATAATGTAGCTCACAGTGATAGTGACATACATGCACACAGCACTTGGCTTTTCCCTGGCTCCCTCTTCATTCCCCTCCTTCCGCATACACGGTATTAAGATTGACATTGGTATACTCACATATCTATATAACATCAATGGAAGTGATTCCTTCATTGAACTTCCCTCTCCCCTCTCCCATCCCCTAGACCACCTCCCTGGCTCCACTGGTGTTTCTCCTCCATTATCTGAAGCCCCTCTGGTATCCCGATTACTTCCTAGCTTTCTCATATGAGAGAGAACATATGACCCTTCACTTTCTGTGACTGGCTAATCGCACTTTACGTAATGTTCTCCAGGTCCATCCATTTTCCTGAAAATGACATTATTTTATTCTTCTTTATTGTTGAGTAAAATTCCGTTGTGTGCATATCCCATAATTTTGCAATCCATTCATCTGTTGATGGACACCTAGGATTCATAATTTGGATATTGTGAATTGTGCTTCTATGAATATGGGTGTGCATGTATTACTGCAGTTCTCTGATTTTGGCTCCTTTGGAAAGATACTCAGAAGTGATATACCTGGATCATATGGTGGATCCATTCCCAATTTTCTGAGGAATCTCCACACTGATCTCCATAGCGGCTGAACTAGTTTGCATTCCCACCAACAGTGTAGAAGAGTTCCTATTTCCCTATATCTGCTCCAGCATTTATTGTTGTATGACTTCTTGATGATTGCCATTCTGATTGGGGTTAGATGGAATTTCAGTGTAGTTTTGACTTGGCATCAGTCACAGTCCCCTGTCTTCCTGGCCATAATGATTGGTTCATGGGACTCAGGTAGAGCTAAACAGAGGTGTCCCTGGGAGACAGGGAGGGGAGGGGAGGGAGAGAGGGATGGGAGAAGAGAGAGAGAGAGAGAGAGAGAGAGAGAGAGAGAGAGAGAGAGAGAGGGAGAGAGAGAAGAGAGAGAAAGAGATTGTTTGAGATTCACTGTCTTTCAGAGTTGCTGAGTTGAAAGATGTGAATTTGAGGCCTTGGGTTACTATCCTGCTTGCCAAGTAGAGAAAGCCTGAGCCTGCACATAGAATGAAGACAGGAAGAGAGGAGCAGAGCCAAGAAGGGAGGCAAAAATGAGGTGTTATTTGAGCTCTCGGATCATCAGGCTTTGAAATTGGATTGACTCCTAGACTTTGTTTATATGAATCAAAATTATTTTTTGAACTGAATTCCTATTATCTGAGCCTTAAGAATTTTAACATAGATACTTTCCTAATGATCATAATGAATCTACAACATTGTTATAGTGACTAGCATGTTTCATAGATGTCTGCTGATAGAATTATGATTCATTAATAAAACTGATCCCAACTGTATTCTTGCAGAGGGTAAAAACCTTGAGAAAACCAAACGGTAGCCGGGCATGGTGGCACACGCTTGTAATCCCAGCATTTGGGAGGCTGAGACCAGAGGATCCGGGTTCGCAGCCAGCCTCAGCTACCTAGTGAGGCCCTCCGCAACTTAGTGAGACCCTGTTTCAAAATAAAGAATAAAAAATAGGGCTGGGGGCGTAGCTCGGAGGTAGAATGCCCCTGAGTTCAATCCCCAGTACCGCAAAAAAAAACAAAAAAAAAAAAACCCAAAAAACCAAACGGTAAAATAGATTTTGGTACCATACCAATCCTCACAGTGATACCACACTTTGGGGTAAGGGCAGAGCAGGAAGGGATATAGGGGGTGCAGTAAGCACAGAGCCCCCAAAGCACAGCTCCTACAGTCAGGCTGCCTGGACCTGGATCTGCTGCCCAGCAGCTGTTGGACTTAAGACCAGGAAAGGGTCATTTCCTCATCAAGGAAAGGGAAAGAGTAAGAGTACCTACAGTTCCCTGGATTGTGAGGATTAATTGTAATTAATGCAATGCTACGGGGCACTCTGAGTACCCAATATATTCTGGTTACAATTTTTTGGTGGTACTGGGGATTGAACCCAGGGGCATTCTACCTTCGAGCTACTCCCACCCTTAGTCCTTTTTAAAGTTTGGTTTTGTTTTTGAAACAGGGTCTCACTAGGTCTCTGAGACTCTTGCTATCTTGCTGAGGCTGTCCTCAAACCTGTGATCCTCCTATCTCAGCCTCTCAAGTACCAGGATTACAGGTGTGTGCCACCACACCTGGCTGGTTATAATTATTATCAGTGATGTTAAAGGAGATACGGTTGTGGACTTAATTTAATAAAGTCATAGAATTCTTTAATAAAACAGCAAGGAGGCCTTCTGAGAGCAAAGAGTACTTATCTCTCATTTTATAAGTAACACACACATGTGCGTGCGCGCGCACACACCCACACCCACAATTAGTAATTTAAATGTCCTGTATATTCCCACAGTTTGATTTTGTCTGAATACAAATTTAAGAAGCTGAGACCAGGTCAGATTACTCTGTATAAGAAGGGGAAGGAGGAGCCGGGCGTGGTGGCGCACGCTTGTAATCCCAGCATTCGGGAGGCTGAGACCGGAGGATCCGGGTTCGCGGCCAGCCTCAGCTACCTAGTGAGGCACTCCGCAACTTAGTGAGACCCGGTTTCAAAATAAAGAAGAATAAAAAAAAAAACTAGGGCTGGGGGTATATCTCGGAGGTAGAATGCCCCTGAGTTCAATCTCCAGTACCGCAAAAAAAAAAAAAAAAAAAAAAAAGAAGGGGAAGGAATGTGAAGTTTACTGTTCTATCCTCTACAATGGTCCTGGGAAATGGTAGGTGCATCATAAATATTTGCTGAATAGAAGTAGAACTGGAAAGGAAGAAGTCTTGAGTGTGGTGGAGAAAGGAAGGGGTAAACAGGTTCTTTTTAAAGGGAAAGAGAAGCCGGGTGTGGTGGCGCACGCTTGTAATCCCAGTACTTAGGAGGCTGAGACAGGAGGATCTGGGTTCGAAGCCAGCCTCAGCTACTTAGTGAGGCCTTCCACAACTTAGTGAGACCCTATTTCAAAATAAAGAGTAAAAAAATAGAGCTGGGAGTATAGTTCGGAGGTAGAATGACCCTGAGTTCAATCCCCAGTACTGCAAAAAAAAAAAAAGGAGACAGAGAGAATATGAATTTGGGCAGCTGGCAGAAGAAAAGGGAATGGGGGGGGGGGTGCTTCAAGGAAACCTTAAGAATTTTTGCTGGTGATATGTAAGCCCTCCCCCTTTCCCTGAAAAAGATCTTCAGTAAAAATTAACATTGCTATTCAAAGCCTGTGGAATTGTATTTAGGGGACTTTGGCAGTTAACAATACAGGCCAGTGACCAATGGGCCAGGAAGCCCAATTCCGGGTGTGTTGTATCCCAAAGAACAAAGGGGTCCAGTGAGGTTAAAGGATTTGCCCACAGACCTAATTAATGGCAGACCCAAGACTAGAACTCCAATCTCCTCATTCCTATTCCACTGGCCTTCCTATAAACCAGCACCAGGCTCTCTCTGTCCACATCCACACTTATTCACTCTCAAGTTGAGTGAGTTTGAACATGGTCAATTCCACACATTTCTGCTTTGGCCCGTGCACTGAGCCTGTGCGCACAGATGCTGTGCTGTGATTAAAGATTCTAGTCCTGGCTTGACCAAGAGCCATCCGTGGAGCCCTGGAAAAGTGACAGCCTCTGAGCTTTGTTGAAAAATGGGCGCTAAGCAGGTGTAGTGTCTCATACCTGTAATTTTAGTTCTTGGGAGGCTGAGAGGAGAGGATCTTGGGTACAAGGCCAGCCTTGGCAACTTAGTGAGACACTGTTTCAAAAATTAAAAATTAAAAAAGGGATGGGGGTGTAGGATTTTGAACAGAACTCAGATCCTCTAGGAGTTTACAGAGATGGTCCCGGACCTGTAAAACCTCAAGAACAACAGGTTTAACTGTATTTATATCATTTTTTCCCCTCCAGTACCAGGGATTGAACCCAGGCACATTCTACCTCCAAGCTACACCCCCAGCCTTATTTTATTCTTTATTTTGAAACAGGGTCTCAGTAAGTTGCAGAGGGCCTCACTAAGTAGTTAAGGCTGGCCACAAACCTGCATTCCTCATCTCAGCCTCCCAGGTACTGGGATTACAAGCATGCACCACCACCCCTAGTTCACAGCATTTTATAAGGACTTGACCGGAGAGAGGTTTGGGCATTGGTATTATATCTTTGTGTGTGTGTGTGTGTGTGTGTGTGTGTGTGTGTGTGTGTGTGTGTGTGTGTATTTAAAGGTAGAAGTATTATATAAGTTTAGTATAGCTCCTTTTTGTTACACCTGAAACAGAAATTTGCCTCTGGTTATAGTGTTCTGCTGGGTGTTTAAGACCAAGCAGGTAGCCCTATATTGGGCAATAAAGCCTGGCACCCTATTTCAAAACAAAAATAGAAAGGGCTGGGGGTAGAGTTCAGAGGTAGAATGACCCTGGGTTCAATTCTAGTACCTATTCCTCTCCTCCCAAAAAAAGAAAAAAATTCTTATTTTCTCTCATTATATAATTTATAATCAACATAATTTAATTTTATTTTTGGTACTGGGGATAGAACCTGGGGCATTCTACCTCTGAGCTACAGCCCTTTTTATTTTTTGTTTTGAAACAGGATCTCACTAAGTTGCTAAGGGTCTTGTTAAGTTGCTGAGGCTAGCCTTGAACCTGTGATCCTCTTGTTTCAGATTCCCAAGTACTGAGATTATAGGCATGTATCACTACACCTTGCTCAAAATAGAATTTAAACATTAAGGAATATACTTTATAAATAATTCTTCAAGTCAAAGATATAAATTTTTAATATTTCATATATTTTAAACTGTTTAAACTTTGCATAGGTTTTCAAATGGTGTGGATATCACACACTTTTTTGCTTCATTTAAAAATATTCATAATGTAATACTTTAAGCATTTTTCGATGTCATTAAATAGTCTTCAGAAGTATGACTTTTGTATTCTTTTGTTTTGTTTTATTTTGTTAGATTGGGTCTTGTTATATTGCCTAGGTCTGTCTCACACGATCAGGTCTGGGCTCAAGTGATCCTCCTGCCTTAGTCTCCTGAGTAGCTAGGACTACAGGAGTGCTGAGGACATAATTTTAATGGTTGCACAATAGTCCACTATATGTACATAGCATAATTAATTAAATATTTTCCAATTTAGGTTGTTCCTATATTTTTCTATTATTAATAGCACTTTGGAAAACAGCATTGTGAGCCTGGTGTGGTGGCACACACTGTAATCCCAGCTAATAGGGAGGCTGAGGCAGGAGGATTGAAAGTTCAAGGCCAGCCTGGACAACTTAGTGAGACCCTGTATCAACATAAAAAGGGACTGGGCATGTAGCTCAGTAGTAGAGTGCTGCTGGGTTCAATCCCTAGTGCTACAAAGAAAACAAAACAAAACCACCTTTGTGTATAATCTTACTTCCAAGCTTACTACCCTCTGTGGATCTCAGTTTTCTCACTGCTAAAGTAAGAAATGATACTATTATTTCCTAAGGTTGTTGTGAAGATTGAGTTAATAACTGCAAAAGACTAAAATTTGTGCCTCCAACATAGGTACTCAATACTAGTTAGCTGCTATTATGATTACTAACTTTAGATATTTGTGGTTAGTAGCCAAAACATAACCAAACTGATTACTTGGTATTAAGTACATCAAATTATGCCTTCTAAAAATACTGTAATATTTTTATAGCTTTTTTTGGGAACTTTGCTTTTTCAAATTACCTATAATTTGCTGAATGTTTTATTATGAATAGTAATTGAAAGTATGTTTGGCTAGATTTTATTTCTGTGCCTCAGGATGTCCTTGGAGGGAAGGTGGGGGTCCTAACATATCAGAAGTAATTTCCTGGTTTTAGAGTTTAAAGGAAATAAACAAAGACCTCCTTATTGGATTGGCTAAACACTTGTTCAACAAGGTTAAAATCTTGCTAAGTTACCTTCTTGGAATTCTGTGGTTGGACCAGCAGCTGTAGGTCAGAAGTTCAGAACAAAAAGTGAAATCCTAGGATTAACTGTCATACTCTTGTATCAAATATTTTTCTGTTGAATCAACTTCCTGTGGTAATTTTTTCTGGATGAGGCTTCGCTACCACTGCCATCTGCCACATCCTCAGTTGGCATCAGTAAGGTTGTGAGGAGTAGAAAAGCAACTCAACTGACAGAAGACGGGTTTTCAGGTCTATCTCTGTGTCCGAGGACATCCTTGCGGGCCTGCTGAGTCTGTGGATTTTGTCATGTGGCGGCTTGAAAGAGAAAAGCATGGGATTCTAAGAACCAGGGGTTGGTGTTCTGGCTCTGCCATTAACCAGCTGTGCCAGCCTAGGCAAAGTACTCAAGCTTTGTGTCTTGGTTTTATTTCTTCTAAAAAAAAAAAGTGATAATAATATTATCTCATTAAGCCTATCCCTAACATTTATAGGACCCCCAGCAAGAGTATAAACAAAACCCCTGGTCACAGCAGTTTCCCTTCTTTCCTTCTATACTGAGGACTCTTCTATGCAGAATCCACACCTCAAACTGCAGTATTCAACTCCTTCCACATGATTTCCCATTGCAACCTTTGCCATCTCTCAACCCTAAGTGCAATTCACCTATATTCTATGGGACAAGAGGTTTATGCCAGCTCTAGAAGCATCCTTAGATGACCTAGGCAGCGAATTATGGGGTCCTGGGCAGCCAGAATCTGGGCTAGAAAAAACTGTGGTCATACCCTTGTGACCCCTTAGGTAGAGAAGTGGTAAGCAGGGATCCCCGAAGTGCAGGGCCTGGATCCAAGGATTAAATGATGCCATGCATGTAGTTTTTGTTGTTAGCACTCAACAAATGATGGTGGCTATTACTGTTATTGTGGTGGCAGTAGTTACCATCATTGAAAGGAGCTAAGGATGATCTTGTTCAAATCCTTTATGTTATGTGGTGGAGAAACCAAAACACCAAGTATGAAAGTTAATCATGATTAGACATGCACACAGGTGGCATAGCCAGTATCTGTCCCTGGGACTCTAACTGCCCACCCCGCTGTGTTTCTCCAGCAGCAAAAAACGCAGGTGGGTATCAGTCCCAACTTTAATATCTGTGGTCCACAGAGGTGACCTGAGTTATCACCATCTTTTGTCTCAGGTGAGATAGTGTGTCCTTGGAGAAAGGGGAACCTTCAATGGAAGTCAGTGTCCTTAAGCTTTCTCTTTCTCTGAAGGTCTTGTGAGGTTGATGTTTGAACACCTCAAATATTTACAGTACAACAAAGAACCTGGCCCTTGCACAGATAAAGAGTAAGGAGACATTTTGTATTTGTTCTCAGGTGCAAGACTGAGAATTTTAAGTCAGAAAAAAGTCCAGGAATCAAATTTGCAGACTGATTTTCCCCCCATGAGTTAACAGAAAATAAAAATAATTTTTTAAGTGGTGGTTCTTCTTCTTTATCTTGTCCTTCTTCACTGGGGATTGAATCTAGAACCACTCTACATACAACTGAGCTACACCCCAGCTTTTTAAATTTTATTCTGAGACAGAGTCTCGCTAAGTTGCTCAGGCTCTCATTGAACTTGTGATCCTTCTGCTTTAACTTCCCCAATCATTGGGATTACAGGCATGCACCACTGTACTTTTTTTTTTTTTTTTTTTTTTGTGGTATTGGAAATTGAACCCAGAGGCATTCTACCTGTGAGCTACATCCCCAGACCAATTTTATTTATTTGGAAACAGGGTCTCACTAGGTTGCTGAGAGCCTACTGAATTGCTGGGGCTGTTCTTGAACCTGCGATCCTCCAGTCTCAGCCTTTCAAGTACTAGGATTTACAAATGTGCACCACCATGTCTGGCTGTACCAGGCTTTTAAATGGCTTTTCTTGTTCTTATTTTAAAAATAAATTAAAAACATAAAAATAAATTTTATTTTATGAGTATATTCTTTGGCTTTTCAGCATCTGAAGATTTATTGTATGACAAGTGCTTTTAGAATTTTTAATTATGGAAATGCTTAAATGTATACGAAAGTAGAAGGAACATGGCAGGTTTGCGCAGTGTAAAGGTTCCCTCTGTACCTATTACCCACCTAGCTGCCCCAGCAAGCTTGCATGGCTGATCTTGTGTCATCCATAAATTCTTCCTTCCATATACTCGGCTTATGGTGGTGCATGTCTGTAGTCCCAGTATTTAGGAGGCTGAGACAGGAATATGCAGATTCAAAGACAGCCTCAGCAAAGTAGCAAGCCTCTCAGCAACCTAGTGAGACCTTGTTTCAAAACAAAAATTAAAGAAGGGCTGGGGGTATAGCTTACAGATAGAATGTCCCTGAGTTCAAAGTTCAACCTGCAGTATAAACACACACACACACACACACACACACACACACACACACACACACACAGAGTTTCTTTTCTACCCTGGCCATGGATGTGAGGTGAAGTTTCAGATCTTTTATCATTTCACCCACAAATATTTTGTTTTCTGTAAGACTTTGATGAAAATATTTTAGGCTCTCTCTTTATCTGGAAGCTTTAGACTCAGCTTGTTCGACTGGGTTGTCAATGGACCAAAACATGGGCCCCTTTTAGATGCTTTGCATGGTTGTAGGACCAGATAATTTAGGGCAAATCAGTTTGAAAATTGAACCTCTTTTAATTTGCCTGCCAGTCTGGAACTGAATAAGGGACCGTTTTAAGGTAATTTTTATTCCTTGCTGAATTTCTGCCAACTCTGTATATGGTATTTCCATAAAAGTCGTGTTTTTCTTTTCTTTGAAGAATAAAACTTTTTCCCCCTTTTTTTGAGAGAAGAGACCGTCATTCCAGATTCCTCCATCCCTCCTGCTGCTGCTGCTGCTGCTGTTTAGTTTTCTTTCAGTCTGATTCTTGTGCTAGTCTCAGATTGTACATTCTGAGGGTTGGCAATCCACACAGGGGGCCCAGAAATGGGGAGGTGGCTATATCTGATGTCATAGAAAGATTACTACATTTCAGTCACAGGAGCTAAGCTCAAAACTCAAAAAAGTTTTCTTTAGTTGCTGAATTTCAAATCATTATCATAAAAAGACTGGGGGAGGGGTGGCAGAGAAGATTCCAAGTTAGACAGAAAAAAATATTTCACATTTCCCTGCCAGAAACATTGTTCTTATTTTCGGATGAATGGCTCCGGTATTAATTAAGGCTTCACACTCAGGAGCTATCTCCTTTTCTACATTCTTGCTGCTAATCGTCATATATGTGACACATGACTTCTGTTTAAATGCTCAAGTTTATTAGAGTGGAAAAAAAGTCTCAGTTATACAGGAAAGGAAAAGAGATTAGGAATCATGTCCAACCATTTGCTTATTCATCTGCATATGGTTAAAAGATTTAAAAGAATCTATTGGTTTCTGTTTCAAGGCTGCATGCAGTCCAAGGAGCAAGGAGAAAAAATGTAAAATCCTTTTCCTATCCATGGTGTAGAAATGTATCTTTTCCCTTTTGCCTTGGGGGCAAGAAATTGCTTCCTCTTCTAATATTAAGCCAAAATAACCAATCTTTGGGGGAAGCTGACTCCTTCTGAAAGGTTTTCTAATTACCTATTGTTTTGTAATAAATTACCTCTGAATTTAGTGGTGGAAAACAACCACCATTCAATCCTGCTTGTGGACTCTGGATGGGCAGTCACAGGCCCAGATGGGAGAACTTTCCTCTGCTTCATATGTCTGGCTTCAGGTGAGAAGACCACAGAGGCAGGGAGTGAGTCAAGTGGAAGGATCTCACATGCCTGACGTCTGGATCGAGATGACTCAGTTGTACTGAGACAACTGTTAACCCAGGGCCTACACACGGCCTTTCCATGTGCCTTGGGTTTCTCACGGCGAGTTAACTGGGCTCTATGGGGGCATCCCTCCAGACAGCAAGCCTGTCAAGTCATCAAGTCAGAATGTCACCTCAGCTGTATCCCAGTGGCCAAGCAAGTGCAGATTTAGGCTAACTCAGTTCAAATCGAAGGGAGGGGAATCACACTCCACCTCTTAATGGGGAAGTGTCCAGGTCATAATTGCAGAAAAGCATATGGAAGATCAACTTGAACGATACAATTCACCTCGCTCATACTGGCTCAGAGGGGCAGTAAGGTCTGTTTGGGTGTAAGGCCTTTTAATGAGGCCTGGTTAGGGGGTGATGGAGTTATTTCATGCTGAGCTCATATTATTCTTCTGGGTCCTCTCACTAGGTTTTCCTTCCTTCCTCCCCCCACTCCCTCTCTCTGTATGAGGTATTAAGCCCAGGGACATTCTCCCCAAAGCTATACTCCCAGCACTATTTTATTTAAGTTTTAAATTTTGAAACAGGGTCTAACTAACTTGCTGAGGCTGGCCTTGAACCTGTGATCCTCCCATATTCTCATATCCGTCTCCAAGTACTGGGATTACATGTGCACCATCATGCCCGGCTTATCCATGTCTTACTCAACTGTCTGCAAGAGCCATTCTTTGTCTTGAGCACACTCCCAGCCTTTGTTTTGTCTCTGGCTGTCGGCAGAAATAGAATCACAATAAATAAAATCACTCTCTAGAGTTGTTTCCTGGCTGCTTGTGTTGGTTTCTATTTTGTCTTTGTTCATCTATATACACATTCACAAATATATATATATATATATATATATATATATTACTATTGATGATAGTTTTCATTGAGATAGTTTGTATACCATAAAACTCATCCACTGTACAATCCAGTGGTTTTAGTGTATTCATGGTTTTACAACCATCACCACCATCTAATTCCAGACTATTTTCATTACTCCCAAAAGAAACCCCATACTTGTTAGGAGCTGACTCTCCATGCCCCCTTTTATTGCCCCGGGCAACCACTAATCAAGTTTCTGTCTATGGCTCTGCCTACTCTGGACATTTTATATGAATGCAATCATTCAATATGTGGGCTTTTGTGGCTGGCTTCTTTCACTTGGCATGGTGCCTGCCTGCCTTCCTTCTTTTTTTCTTTCCTTTTTTTTTTTGGTGTGTGGTACTGGGGATTGAACTCAGAGGCATTCTATCTCTGAGCAATGCTCTCAGCTCTTTTTATTTTTAATTTTGAAACAGGGTCTCACTAAGTTGCAGAAGGCCTCCACTAAGTTGCTGAGGCTGGCCTTGAACTTGTACTTCTCCTGTCACAGCCTCCCAAGTATAGGGATTATAGGCTTGTGCCCCCATGGCTGCCTTCAAAGCATAGTCCTTTCAAGGTTCATCTGTATTATCTAGCATGTATTAGTACTTTATTCCTTTTTGTGACTAATATTCCATTGTATGGATATACCTGGTACATTGTGTTTACCCATTCATTAGTTGGTGGACATTTGGGTTGTTTCCATGTTTTGGCTACTATGTAAATACTGCTATAAACATTTATGTACAAGTTTTTGCATGACTGTTTTCAGTTCTGAGGCATACACCTATGGATGGAATTGCTGGGTCAATATGATAAATTTATGTTTGAATTTTTGAAGAATGGCCAAATTGTTTTCCACAGTTGCTATAGCTTTCTTTATTCCTACCAGCAAGATATGAAGATTCCAATTTCTCTATGCCCTTGGAAATACATATTTTCTGTTTTATTAATCTCATCCCAGGGGGTGGGAAGTGGTCCTGTACTTAGTTTGAGAGCTCTTCTTTAGACCATTTACATACCTAAAAAGTGATAGAGATAAGCCTACTGAGGGCTTCCTATGTGCTAAAGGCAGGACATGTATTATCTAGAATTTTCACAATGACAACTCTTTTTTTATTGTAATAATTCGTGCTTTGTATTTATACATTTTTGTTAGGTACAAATTGATAAAGACAGATGTGCACACATTTCTCATCTGACCCTATCCCCAATTCCCACCCCGCTCCCTCGCCCTCCCTCCCTCTCAAGTTCAGTTCAGTGAGTGACCTTGATATAATTGTGTAAGTACATCATGTGTCTTAGTATGCTCTCCCCCACCCCCCCCCCCC
>PVLC010027011.1:0-21794 GCA_004027655.1 Graphiurus murinus
TTGGGCCTGTCCTCTGCAATTTTCAAAGCCTGGTCCCAAAGAGCTCCCATGCAAAACCATTCACTAGTATCACCTGTGTCCAGTTGAGACTTTTTTGCTGTCACATATGGCCTCTTCACCTACATGTTCAGGTTTTATTTCCCTGTTTAACCTTCATGAATGTAGTTACCGCCATGCTCCCTCCACAGATTTTTCCATCCTTCTTTCCTCAGCTTGATCCAATCACCTCCACTTATTACTGGCTAAAAACCCCTGCTCCACTTCCAAAGAAATCCTGCAAACTTCATGGGGTCTAAGGAGAGAGGAGTCCTCTCCAGGGGGACCACCACATCCACACCTGCATGGACTGCCTGGGGAAAATCAAGTTCTCCAACAAGGATTGTGAACATGCAAATCCCAGGTGACAAGGTGTGTGCCATAGAAAATGTGGGGCTCTGACAGGCCAGAGGGAAGCAAACTTGGCACAGAGAGAAGTGAGACATAGATTCAATGAGAATGTGAATCTTGCCTGCGCTCTGAACTGTCTTCATCATCACTCCCAGGTGAACAGCTTGGGTCTTCCTGAAACCTGATATATACCACAGGAGTCCTCTCTAGCTTGAGAAACTTTCACTCTCTAACTGATTAAAGGTTCACTGACTTGGAAAATGGGTAATGGTCTCAGTTTCCCATTTCATGAGATGATGATTCTGCACTTTCTTTCCCAGGGATTTATCATGCGCATCTCTGCTCATTTGTTACTTTTTTCCCAGGTTGTGGCCTGGGTTTCACCCATTACCCACAGGTATTTGATTTCCAGAAGTGCCTATTCATCTGACTATGGGAATTCCTGCTTGTCTTACCCACATATGCCTCAAAACTTAACCTGCCCAAAGCATACCTACTGTTTACAGCCAACTTGTGACCTGGGGTTACTGGTGGCCTCAGAATCAGCTCAGACATCACTAAGTAATCCAGTCTCTCTCCTACAAACCATGCCTTACATCTCATCTTCTTGCCCTACTATCCATTCTCCCTGGATGCAGCTCCAGTCTCTCTCCTGGTCTGCAGCCTGCTTCTCACCATGCTCCTAGCTGCCCCCAGAGTGCTCTTGCTGAAACACAGCCTGTCTCCTCTCCTCCACTTGAAATTCACCATAGCTCTCCTCAATTTTAAGAACAAAAGCCTGCCACCTTTCTCAGAATCCCAAAAATACCCAAAATCAATTCAGCAAAGTCCAGTCCCTCAAGAAATCTACAATCTGGTCACAATGAATTTTTAAGAATTCAGAAATCCTGCCCCGGAAATCAGGAGCTTTATGAAATGACTTCTTCCTCAGGCCTCAATGCCCATCTTTACTTGGCACAGGTTCTCGTTTCCAGCAGAATCTCCCTTCTCCCCACCCTTGTCCACTGCAGCACACCATCCATTCCTCAGTACTCAGGAAGAGCCTCAGACAGCTCTGAATCACTGGCTATATTCCAATCATACTTATTTCAGGAGGTCACAGCCCTTGTCAGTGAATCCCATTTATAACAAACAATTTACCATCAGATAAATCTTTCCAAGTAGCTACTTGCTGCTCAGGGTACCAGCGGTTATTCATCTGGTTGTTGTGAAATCCTTTAGTGTGTTTATGTCAGTGCACAAAATATTCTCTCCAGTTCATGTCCATATTTATTTAACAATCCCCTTCTTTAATAGAACAATATCTGGGAAAGCTCCAGGGCACGGAGTAACTAACAACAACACTGGGCAAAGCACACCTTTGCACTGTCTAGCTTCACTCTCCCACCTCCTTCTTAAAGAGATATCATCATCCCGAGTTTACACAGGAGGAGACTGAGGTCGGGCCTGAAGGCCACGCCTGTGCTCCAACCATCACATCTGCTTCTTTACTGCATGCATGTGGCCAAAATGAGCTCCAGAAGCCATGATGGAACAGGTCACAGAGTCACAGAGTTTGTAGGTCAATGCTATATAACACCTAGTTGTCTCATACTGTTTTATCCCTTGTAAATTGATTGCTCACTGCCAAGTGTTTCCAAGAAAGAGACAGGGATACTTCTATATTCTGATGCAGACCCAACAGGTAACTGGTAAATGAATTCTATAAGCCTGGCATTGAAACTTTAGATGAGGCATGAGAGAGCAGACAGCAAGGTGCTGCCCTAGAACTTAGGCATCCAAACATGTCTCCTTCCTGTCCAAATATGGGAGAATGAGCTTTACCACCCAATGTGTTCCATAATTAGGCTCCCCCATTTGCCCACTGCTTCCTGTGGCTGGGGGAGGGATGCCAATACCCTTTCCTACCCTGCAACTACCACCCAGAGGCTTAGCCTCAAGGCTTGGCTCCCCTCATTCTACCGCCCACTGGACCATTAATTGGTGTGAATCAACTAGGAGCCCCTGAAACACTAGGAAGACTTAAGTCCCTGCTTCTCCCAAGCTTTTAATAATTGACAGTCAACTGTGGCTTCCTTTCAACCAGGAGTTTTCATTCTCTTATACTTTCCTTCCTCTATCACCAGGGTAACACTTAACTGGGGAGGTAAATTCCAGTGTTGTGTCATTGCTCTGAACATTTCAGAACTCACTTTCAAAAACTGTCCTCTGTGTCTGTTTATGAGAAAACCAATACAATTGTTTCAGGAACAAATTCAATAAACATACCTCATTAGGATTACCAAGTTCAGGAAAATATTTGCTCTCAATGATAATTTTGCTTTCTCAACAAATCTAATTTGTCCTCAAAAGATGAAACATTGTCACTACTGAACACATTCTAGACTCAGAGAGTGGTTCCAGGGATGTGTGGTCCTAAGTGCATGATCTGGACCACAACTGCCTGGGTCCCAACCTGGTAGTGTCACTTATACCTCTGTTATATGAGGAAAGTTCCTTCTCCTTCTGTGCCTTAGTTTCCTCATGTGTAAAATGGGAAGGTGCTGCCCACCTTATTTATGGAGTTTACAGCACATGGAAAATTATTTAGCACAGGGGCCAGAACAAAGCGAGTCCTCCGGAAGTGTGAGTCGCAGGCCTACTGCTGCTATTACTCACCTACCAGAGAGTGAAGTGAACACAGGTTTTAGATCAAGCATGACCCCTAAAGGCTACACAAGAAAAGAAACACATGATGGACACTCTAACAGCATATTTTATGTGTACAGTGAGAGACATCATGAATTTTGTAGAAAAATATTTGAGCAACAGAGATAAAAATTATCAATCTAAAATGTAAAGAGGCTGGGCATGGTGTACACAAACATACATATATGTGTGTTCATTATAGCAAGTTTAGCTAGGAAAAATTTGAGTTAGGCCATTGCAAAATGAGTAAAAGAATTATGGTCCTATAGTATATCTATATAATGGTACACTAAGGCAATCATTTTTAAAAGGTATTGACATAAAAATGTGGAAGCAATGATAAATGACGGTGTTTGCATTTACTAAATTGTTTCCTCATTCCAAATACCCAGTATATTTCTACAGAATCACAGAAATAAGGACAGTTAAATAGAATGGTAAAGACATGGGAAGACCAATTGAACTTTAAAACCAGCTCTACCACATGTTGGCATGGACCTCAGGTGAGTTATTTCAACTCCTTATTGAAATAAGTCTCAAGTCTCCCTTCCTGTCACATGGCAATAATGGTATCTGCCCCATGAGGTAATGGTGAAAATGGAGGTAATATACCTCAAGTGTCTAGCATAAAGCCTGACAATTCTCAATAAAGGTTAATAGTTGTTGCAGCCATTATTATTATTCAGTTGCTATTTTATTTGGCACCTACCATGAAATAATGGCCGTATATACATGGTTATGGTGGAGCCAGACTCTGAACTCGCCCTCCCATGCTTCAATATGTTCATCCTATGTACACCACCATGGGGAGTACAAATCCCACCCTGGGGAAGACTTGTGAACACTGTGAGTACACCTCCATTCGTTAGGAGCCATGGCCTATTCTTGATTTCCAGGTATGAACTGAGCTCTTGATGCTGGTACCCTACTCTGCCCCTGCATCCTACCTCTGCTAAACAACAACTCTCCTTCTCCTCCTCCTCCTCCTCCTCCTCCTGCTGCTGCTGCTGCTGCTGCTGCTGCAGCTTAGGTAGCTGACTCCTGGTCAGTACTCTAATCCTGCAGCCTCCCTGGACATGATCTCTCTGGGTCACCTTCTCCAGGACCAGTTGAGACCAGGCCACATCTTCTCTCTGTTGCTTGAGGTCAAGGATCCTGCAGGCCAAACTATTGGATTTTTGACTGCAAACTCAAGGCTTGGTCCCAACCTGGATTCTGCCCATGACCTGTAGTCACATCCTGATCACTTTGCAACATATTATGAAGACTTCTGTGCCACATCTAATTTTTTCTTATCTTTATCCCCAAGTCCAACTTACATGGAAAACCAAGCAATTCTAGTGTTGAACATTTTACTTCTCTGACTACCACTTGACAACACAAGCAGCCAAGAGGAGACTGTCCATGGCTGCCCTTCAGTGCTGCTTCCTCAACTCCACATGAACAGCTTTGCTTAGACTAGCCTATGTTCTTACTCCTCTGAACAGGTCCATGAAGCCCGGCTGTAGGATATCACACCTCTGTTTTATATCCAGGTTCTGTCTTGCCAATTTGTTTTAAGCAGTGTCACATTCCATGATGTCAGTGGTAGATGTGAAGCTGATTAGAACTGGCTTTGTTTCCCGAGAGAAGCATGAGATTTAGTCAAGCCTCTGGTTCCCTAAGAGGGTTCTGCATATTCCCTGAAAATTCTAAAGGGTAAAACTTTGTTAAGCAGAGTGAAAACAAAACCCAGAAAAAGAACTCTACTATAAACTATGTAGCCCAGAGTAACCAGTCAGCTGTTGAAAACATTCCTTATCTCCTTGCTATGAAATGCCTCCATGACATTTGTATGTAAAATACCAATGAAGTCCATTGAACTAGAAATGTCTTCTATAGACCTCAGTTTAATTGATTTGTAATATTCTCTGAAAAAAGATCAATGTTGACCTCTGCACAAGGACATTTTCAGTAAATCTACAGAGTTCCATGTGCTTCTAAGAAAGCTACCCTACCCAATATCCAAGATATTCCCTTTGGCATCCCTCAAGGAGATAAAAATTATAGTCAATTATCTGCCTCCCAATAAGGCAGGGTTTCTCGGTGTCAGTACTGTTGATATACTCTTTGTTTGATGAACTGTCTTGTGCATCATAGAACAGCATTCCTGGACTCTACCTGCTAGATACTAGTAGCACCCTCACCCAAATTCCAATTATGACAACTGAAAATGTGTCCAGGTGTTCTTCTGATTGACAAACTTGCCCTCTCACCCGTTGAGAACCACTGCCGTAAGAGACCACTGGAGCTAAACCCATCTTGCCTTCACCGTCTCAACTGTCCACCCTTCCCTGGACTTGTGACCAGCCTCTTCACCCCCATGACTGTGTGTGTTCCCTAACCTGCCCTATCTCCTGCCCTTCCACAACTTCTTCAGCTTTTCACTGTTCCCTGGGAACTCATGATTGGCCATCAGCAAGATCCCCTATAGCATCAACCTCCTCACAGAATATCCCTCTGGCTCTGCCCCCAAAACCTAAGAACTCTGTTCCCTGAGGCCCTCTCACCTGGCATAATGAGTGCAGTGAGTTATTCTCTTACTCCATATGCTTCTCTCTTTTTGCCAATTCCAGACTGTTGCCCCCAGTCTGCCTCAAGAGGCCTAGCCTCTGAGAACCTGGGACTGGCAAACTACAGCCTATTTGGCCCACCACCTGTTTTGTGTAGCCTGTGAACTGAGAATGATGTTTATGTTTTCAATTGTTGAAAAAAATGAAGAGAATATTTCATGACATGTAAAATTCAAATCTCAGCACCCATAAATAAAACTTCTCTGGAATGCAGCCCTGCTCATTTGCTGACCTTGTGTTGATGGTTGTTCTTGTGCCACAAAGGCACGATTCTGTTGAGTAGTTGCAACAGAGACTGTCTGACCCGCAAAGTTTAACGTTTCTACTATCTAGCCCTGGCAGGGAAAGTTTGCAGATCCCTGCCTCTGGGGCATGTGGCACTAAGTCCGTACCTTCCACTCCCAACCAGCTGTCATCATCCACTACCCGCCAGGTCACTGTTCCATGTACATTAAAATACACACATGACTTAATGCTGAATGGCACAACGGCTAACACCGGTGACTGAATGAAGTTAAAAATTACCTCCAGAGTTTGGAATGTTGTGTGGAAATCAACAGGAAGAAATTTACAGTTCATGCACTAAGTCCTGAGCAGTATTCAGTATCAGAAAGATTGGCATACGGCATAGAAAGAGGCCTACTGTGTAGTGACAGAGGAAGAGCAAGGAAGAACAGGGAAACAACTGGAAGGGAGGTTAGGTCAGGGGCTTTACTGACATGCAGAAACATTCACAGATAGAACAGGGCACTTATGAAAGAGAGAGCACAAGTTTGGAGGTTACACTCCATCTCTTGGCTCCTGCTTTGGGCTAGACAAACCTTAAGAACCTTTTTAGTCCTAAGATTGATTATATAAAATCAGAGACACTGATTATACTATATTAAATCAGAGACACTGGCCTTACTTTGTTTTGTTCTACTAATTAGATGCCCCAAACAATTTTTTGGTAATAAAAAGCACTCAATTTTCCCTTCTTCCAATCAAATCTGTAAATTTTAGGTGCACAGATGAAACTCATTATGGCACATACAGTCACAGAAAGATGCTTTTAGGTGATAGATGACCAATAAACTCCTACCTTATTTGGCAAGTGCCCAATCGGGAAGTCTTAAGAAACCAAAGCAAAGCAATGTGAATTCAAACTCTTACTAGTCCTTACTAGAATGAGAGCACATAGCTTAGTAGAAAAATCTAGACGAGATTTGGAAATTTTTCTCCTTTTCAATTCTCTTTAACTTTTTACATTTACCATAAGAAAAATATAGCTGCATGGTATAGAAATCAAATATTCTCTCTAAAACATCACAAGTGTGAATCTCATTCAGAGAATACGTTTAAGTAGGAAGTTGGCTGAAAAGTAGCTTTGAAGATTGACAGTCAAGGGCCAAAGACTCAGGCTTAGCCCACAGTCCAGCCTACCCTAGGCCTGCCATTCAGCCCAACACAGCAATCCCATGTTTTCTACCTGTACAATAAGGAAGAAATGACACTTGGATCCTATAGAGGATCATTGTGAGAATGAAATTCAAAGGCTGTAAGAGGACCATCTGAGTGGAGAGCACCATATACATGGTAAAGCAGCATGAATTTCTTTTTAACCTTTTGAATATTTCTATCTTCCTTTCAAAAGTGTGGGCATCACTTGGGCCATGATAAAATCCAGCCTTAAATTCCTCACATGTGGAAGTTGCAGGCATATTGCTGCAAGCTAGTAGTAAGTATGACCCACACATTCACATAGACAAGAGCACCCTAAGTCAGGCCTGCTCCTCTGCCTCTCCGGGTCTGCAGGGGACGGAACACAGTGGGTAGCTTGATTCTAGGCACCACTACGAGGCGTAGATGTGGAGTAGATGACTAAGCTTCTTGGGCAAACACTTCCCATTTTGCTTCTTGACATTCTTTCCATTTCACTCTACCTTGATAAAACTGTACCATCACTTTGGGACCACAGGCACAATCCTTTCCTGGATGAAGTAGTCACTTTGGAATCACCAATCTGTAGCTGTTTTCTATCTTTGAGAGTCAGGAAATACATTTTTCTCAAAAGCTATTAAATTTACATTAAAGCAATAATTTCAGCAAAACAAAAATTTTGTCCTATTTGAAAAGAATGAAACAAATGGTATTGAGATAATTGTCTCTGGCCTCTTGTTCCAATTCTTTCTGAGCCCCAAACTTTGAGACTGTGAACTGCACCCAGTACAGTCCCCTCCACTGTCATCCTTGCCAACCTCTTGCAAGGCCCTGTCACCTGAACTCACAACATCTGAAGACTATAACAAGAAACAGGACAAGACACAAGTCAGCCACAGAAAGAGAACAAATACCTTGGACGAGGGTCACCCCACTCCTACCCTCAGCATCTTCAATGGCTTTAAATATAGATCTATATTTTTTCCTCCATCAGTTGTGTGCATTATCTTCAATTCTCTCCCTGCTAATTTCTCAAGCTAAGAGCAGTGGGAGGAGAGAGCTCCCAGTGCCTGTTGTTTGGGCACTGGCTGAGTTGTTTCAAGATGCTAGACCACACAGTGCAATGCTAATGGTCAATGTTCTCATTCTTCCCTCTGTTCGGAAGTGTAGGTCTTCTTTTCACCCAAACAGAGCACGTTGTACTCAGGCTTCCAGCAACAGAAATACCCATAGGAGGTAGGCAAGGGATGTCAACATGGATCACACATGCTGCACTCATACCACATCCTCTTCTTTCCTGGATAGCAGGCACCCAGAAGCATGGCCTTGTGCATGACTATGGTGATTCCATGAGTACCAGGCTGCTTGGGCAACCTCATTCGAATGGAGATGGTGAGGTATCTCCTCAGAGATGGAGAGGAGGGACAAATCTTGATGACTGATTTTCTTAAAGGCATCCAACTTATTCTGAGTTATTTTCTTCCTCACCATACAGCTGGGTGACCTAAATTTCATTCCCGGGAGTATCTCCATGGTGGGGGAGAATGCTCCAGGCAAATTACACGAGCATTGCTTCCACCCTGCCAGAAGCAGGAAGTGGGCAGGTCAATGAGCCTGTCAGACCAGGGTGGCATGGACTGGTTCACAAAGCCCATCATCCCAGGGAAGGGACAGCATCCACTTGGGAATAGACAACTGGACCTAGACCCAGGGAGTACGGCCATTCTTTTGTTGTACCTGTATTTTTCACAACCACTCTGGGCTTTCAGAAATGTGATTAAACTTCATATTCAGAACTTATATAATTTCTCACAAGATTGTCAATATTTCTATCTCTTCCTACTTACCTTTCTCATTCTAACTTCCAGCAAATATGTGAGATTTATAGAGACAAAGATCATACCTTCTCCAATGATAAATCTTCATTCTTTGAATAGTCCTGACTCATAATGGACACTCAGTAAAAAATGTTCACTGAATGACTGACTAAATGACAGAATAGGTGTTTACTGAAATATAAATAGAAGAATATATTTCAACTTTATATAGATTTTTCTACTTAATTAAAACTAGTCTTGCATATTGTCGTAAGTATCTCAAGAGTCTCATAGTCTCACGTTTCTATGGTGGCATACCATTTACTTCTAAACCAAAGTTTTGTGTTTTGGACTCTTTTCCATTTTATGAAATAGCTTCTCTGAATAGATATTGAGATGTTAAACAAACATAAAAACACAGGTGGCTAAAGACAAGTTCAGGGGTTAGTAAGATCAAGATTCTGTACCACCCAAGGCCACCTTGCATGGGAAGTTTCTGGGAATGAGGCCAGGGGTGAGAACTGTCTAGCAAGGAGGGAATGGTGGTGGGCATTGTGGTCCATGGACACCCTCCCTCTGCACGCCTCCTTGCCACTCACTTTTCACAGAGATCTCGCACTTGGCTGGGCTTGAAGGTAGGAGCCGACTGGGTGCAGGGGCTCGTGGGGGCCGACAGCGGGCTCTTGATATTCTGTATGGAGTGCCTGCGGCTCCTTCTGCGGTCCAGGCCCTGGTGCTCGCCCCCACTGCCACCGGAACACACGCTGGCCCTCCTCCGGTCCCGGAGCCCACTGGGGGGCGGCTCTGCGGTCTCATCGCCATCTTCATGCCTGAGAGCCACCTGAAAAAGAGCACGCCAGGGCAAGGTCAGATTTAACAGCCTCTCCCCGGCCTTGGCTGTGGCTTTGCACGTCAGGCTCAACCTAAGGTGCTGCCTCTTCCCAATCTGTAGGCCTGCATCTCACGACAAGATCTTCCCAACCACATATGTCCAGAAGCACATACAGTGTGTAAACTGGAAGGTGCGGCCTCTTGAGCATTCCTCCAGTGAAACAGATACAAAAAGGACAGCAGATCCCACGAGGAATCGGAAAAGTATTCGTAATTACATGAGATGTAATCTACCCTGGGCTCCAGACTTTCCATTTCCCAGGCCTTCATCTTTTCCTGCCCTCCCATGGCTCCTGTCTGATTCAGGAAGCAGAGACCTTTCTGAAGCCTCATGGGTGCTGTACCCTGATTACTCCTGAGCCACCTTTCCCAAACACAGTGCTCAGGAGAGCATAGAAGAGGTAAGAGTCAGAAAATCCAGAGGAAGTCGTGCCCTCCCTGGAAGCCCTCCTGAGAGACGTAGATCAGCAGTGTGTACTACTTGGTTTCAGACTCCCAGCTGACAACTGCTGAGCTATTGGACTACCCTCAGCGCCTAGCATCAAGGTCCAGGGTGGTGCCTGTAGTTACACAGGGAGCGAGCAAGTGAACCTGGACACACAGTCACAAAGACAAGTAACAGAAATACACTTGACCTTTAGTATAAAGCATTTCTTAACATCCTCTTTAAAGTGATTCATATTCTTACAGAGAACTGGCTTATACTCAGCCAC
The DNA here is from genome assembly GCA_004027655.1 of Graphiurus murinus. NCBI lineage: Eukaryota > Metazoa > Chordata > Mammalia > Rodentia > Gliridae > Graphiurus > Graphiurus murinus. The sequence continues at coordinate 10,528 of PVLC010027011.1, forward strand.
TTCTGCTTTCATGGGGGGAAACCTGAGCCAACTGGCACCATCCCCTTCTCCCCCTGCCTTCTTCCAAGGGATGTTTTAGCTCCCAGTCTCATTGTTACCCCCTGCAGAGACCCAGCATGGCCAGTTCTTAATCTTCCTCCATCCTGGGTCCTCTTCCACAGCTTATTACTTAGTACTTCTAGTTAGAACCCCTGTCTGCCCTTTGGTATAACTCTCCCCCAGCTCTCCTCCTCAGCCTCCCTCAGTCCTTCCAGCCATGGGATGAAATGCAGGCAGGCCTATAGATTAGGAGGAGACAGTACTACATCCATGCTCATCCACACCCCTAGCTTCTTTAGTCTTTTGTTTTGGTACTGGGGGTTAAATCCATGGGCATTTTACCTTGAGCTACACCCCCATCCTTTTTCACTTTTTGTGGTACTTGGGTTGAACCCAGGGGCATTTTACCTCCAAACTACACCCCCAGCCCTATTTTTTTATTCTTTATTTTGAAACAGGGTCTAAGTTGTTGAATGCCTAAGTAGTTGAGGCTGGCTGCAAACCCAGATCTTCCAGTCTCAGCCTCCCAAGTATTGGGATTACAAGCATGCACCATCATGCCCTGCTTCACTTTTTATTTTCAAACAGTATCTCACTAAAAGGCTGAGGCTGGCCTCAAACCTACAATCTTCCTGTCACAGCCTTCTATGTACTGGGATTACAAGCATATACCACCATCAGGATTTTTAGTTTTTCATGCCTATGTTCTCTTAAAGCTGAGCAGTAAAAAAGAGTACCAGCTTGGGTGCTGTGTGTGCATGCTGGTTGTGCCACTAACAAACCAGGTTTTGTCTGTTGCAAATTATGTGTCCTATCTCTGGCTCACCTAGTGAGAACGGTACTGTGCATGTGGTCTTGTGAAAAGGATAACTGGTATCAGGCATCTAGGTCAGAGCTTCTCTGTGGCTGGTATTCAAAAAATATAACTGCCCTTTCCCTACCCAAGCTCTGAGATGAAGTGGCCTAGGACCTCCATCAATTTCCCCATTACATAGAACAAGCAGGCTAGGCCACCCTGCAGGACGGGCTTCACCAAGTCCAACAGTCACACAGTCTCAAGCCCCCAAACACAGAATTTCTGTAGCTTTATGGGTATTCACTGCCTATTCCTACCATGTGAGAGAATGTAGAAATAATGTGAAGATCCAGAAAGTTAAACATTCTACATGGCTTGGACATCCCCTATTTTTGGAAAATCTGACCACTGCAAAATCAACCTATGTCCAAAGTTTCCATACTTGTGTTCATGTAACATGGTGTTATGTAACATGGTTAGATATGGAACATCCTCTGAAGATCTCATGTACTCATGTTCAGAGCTGATATAACTAAGTCATGAGGGTTGCAATGGATTGACTGGGTGGCAACCTAGGCAGATGGAGTGTTGTGCCAGAGCTGGGGCCCTGGCGTGTGGCGTTAGGGACTGTGTGTCTTTGAAGCCCTTTGCTTGCTCTCTGGCTTCTGGCCTCTACAGTGTGAGAGCAGAGCCCTTGCTTTCTCCCTCTCTGCTTCCTGCTGCTATGCCCTAAGCTCTGCAGATGTGGTCTGACATGGAATGAACCTCCAAATGCTCCCCAAACTGTGAGCAAATAAACCTTCCTTCCTCTAGGTTGTTTGGTCAGTGGCTTTGGATTACAGCAATGGGTATGTTGACTGAAACGCAGTGAGCTGGGCTGATGCCAGGCTGGCCACTCCAAACCAAGTTCACAGGGCCCTTTCAGTACCTGGGACATGTAGCCAATAAACAGGAGTGTGGCCACCTCCAGCTGCCCCATCTTCTGCTTCCCCCCACTCCAGCTTTCAGATAAGATGGATTTAGTATAAACTCTTCGATGTGACAGATACATTTCATAATAAGCTCTCAGATATATGAAGGCAGTTTAACAATCTGTTGGCTATTTTATTCCTCTAGACTTTACTAGTCAAACATAATTTTGTGAAGTTTGAGGCAAGAATTGATGAGTTCACCTAAAGCTCCATCTTTACAAAATGTGACTGGAAATTTCTATGTGTTGGGAGTCTCCTTCCCCACTGTAAGAACTAAAAATGAAATTATGCATTTAGTTAATCATGTTTATTATCTTGAATTTAAGACTTTAAATGGCATTCTTGGGGGAAAGTTTAAGTATAATCATACATCTTACCAGGTTTAAAAATATATTTCTAACTATTTTTCCTTCATTTCTGATGCAAAAATTCTAGATCATTTGAACTTACTTTGACCTAAAGTGTTGATTCTGCTTCTTATTAAGCACACATTTCGAATGATAAGATTAGGGTCTAAAGTAGAGTTCAGATATTTCTAATTCCTTGTCTAACCTCAGAGATCCAAGGATCAAATAACATTCCACTCACAGTTCCTTTCAGAGAGGGACACAGAGTGTGCACAAAGAGAAACCCACTTATACCGCCCTGTGTCAAGGAAGTGGGAAACCATCAGCAAGTTTAAATGAAAAGGAAAATCTGGGGGAATTATCAAGGAAAAATTATGAAATTGAATTCATTTGTGGCTTTCCAAAATTCAGATCATTGACAAAATACTTATCTCTAAGAAGAAGCAGAGGAAAGAGGAGGAAGAGGAGGAGGAGGAGGAGGAGGAGGAGGAGGGTGGGGTAAAGGTACAGACTACTAATAGATTCAGTGGCAGCCTCAAGCTTGGCAGTCAGGGACAATGTACCATAAAATTTGGGGCTGAATTCACTCGTGGTTTTGTCCCAACAATAATATTCTATAGAGCCAGGCATGGTGGCGCACGCTTGTAATCCCAGCATTTGGGAGGCTAAGACAGGAGGATCTGGGTTCGAGGCCAGCCTCAGCTACCTAGTGAGGCCCTCTGCAACTTAGTGAGACCATGTTTCAAAATAAAGAATAAAAAAATAGGGCTGGGGGTATATCTCGGAGGTAGAACGCCCCTGAGTTCAATCCCCAATACCGCAAAAAAAAAAAAAAAAAATAATAATAATAATAATTCTGTAGTCATCAGTGATGACAGGAAGAGAGACTTCACATCCACTGACAGAGCTACAGTGGCATTTCCAAATTCTTTGGATGCTAGAGAGCACACTGCTTCAAATCAAGAGTCCTAAGGTCTAGAAAACACCTAGAGAGAACAGCTCTTGATGTAGGCTTATTCAGAATTTGTGGTAAGCGTCAGACCTGATCAATGAGTATCCTCAGAGGAGCACAGAACGAGAGTAAGCCTGGGCTGCGAGATCTCCAATGGTCCCCAATGATGGAGCAATTCATTTGCTCCCCATCAAATATTTTCTAACTCCTTTAGTTAAATATAGAATTCCATTTGTAAACTGAAAACTCAGGCAAGGAACAAGCAAGTTCCAGAATCCAGTGTTGACTGCTTGCACACCCTACTTAACTGATGAAGCAGTTAGGGGCCACTTAACAACCACTATGACAATTGTTATGGCAATATCTATCAATCTTTGAGACCATGGAATGATCTGAATGTTATTTTTAACTTTAAATTTTTTTCTTTTAATTTTATTTAGTTAAAACACTATAAGATCTATCCACTTACCCGATTTTAAGTGTGTAACACAACATGGTTAACTACAGGAACAATGTTGTGTAGCAGATCTCTAGGACTTACTCATTTCTCAGTACTAAAACAGTATGCCTGCTGATTAGCAAGTCTCCATTCCCCCCTCCTATCAGCCTCTGGAAACCATTATTCTTCTCTCTGCTTCTGAGTTTGGCTATTTTAACTACCTCATATAAGTGGAATCATTCAGTATTTGTCCTCCTGTGACTAGTCTATCTCACTTTAAATGTCCTCTGGAGATTTGCACTGCTGTTGCAAATGTCAGGGTTTCCTTCCTTTTGAAGGTTGAATAATACTCTGATGAATGTATATACATTTTCTTTATTCATTCATTTATCCATGGACATTTAATTTGCTTCCATCCTTGGGTTATTGTGAATAGTGCTGCAATGAACACAGGAGTAACCAGTATCTCTCCTTGATCCCGATTTTAATTCTTTTAGATGAATATCTAGAAGATTGTTAGAGAAAAAAAAAAAAAAAATATATATATATATATATATATATATATATATATATAGGCTCCATTTTAAACGTTTGAATAGTCTTTTGAACTTTTTAACTGTGGAAGTTCTCAAATGTATACCAACTATAGGGAAAAGGGTATACCGTGATGTACCATCACCACGATAACTCAACAATTACCAATACTGAGTCAGTCTGGTCTCATTTATACCCCTTCTTGCCCCTAATCCCATGGTTAAAGTCCAAGATCTTATAATTTCATCTGTAAAGTGTTTACTATATATCCCTAAAACATAAGGATTTCTTAAGAAAAACATAACTATGATACCATTGCCCCACTTTAATAATTTCTTATTACCAAATATGTAATAACTTAAACATTATTTATTTATTGATTGGTTGCTGGGTATTGAAGTCAGGGCCATGTACATTCTAAGCATATGTTTGACCACTGAGCTACACCCCCAGCAGTCTGAACCTTCTTGGAGATGAAATCCATTACCACTGAGTTTATATCACTATACTGCTGCTAACATCCTCAGCAGGCAGCCTTCTTTCCCTACCAGATGCAGTCATATTCTATCGTACTATCTCATACTTTCTTCTATCTTCATACCTACATGATTCAGTCTTGCTTCTAGGTGAAACAGGTGTCAGTGCTAGCAACATTTCACCCAGGAACCAGGCTGGTGACAGGTTACACCTAGCTGTCACAGCATTAGGCCCCAGAGTACCCCAGCTCCCTGGCCTTGTCTCATTCTTTCCCATGCTAAGTTAGGCTTGGCCTCCAAGTCATCAATAAACATGGTGCAGACAGAGACTTGACAAGGGTTTGTGTGTTGAACTTGCTTTACTGTGAAGAAATGTGGACGAGCCTACTGAAGACACACAGCACATTCCAGCAGCCAATTCCAGCCAAGTGAACAAGGCCACCTTAGACTACCAGCCCCAGGCAAGCTGAGAGGTAACTGCAGCCACACAAGTTCCCAGAAGAACCAAACCCAAACTCCTGTTCTACATAGAATCATAATCACTGACTTGTTTTGAGTTTTGGGGTGTTTGTTATACAGCAAGAGATAACATATACATATTTTTATCACTTATGAAATGGAAGAATTTTAAGAGATTGGATCTATTCGTTAACTGGTCCCAAAAGTAAAAATCATTTCTCACCCTTAAAGTCTTTAGCCCTAAGATGCCTTTCCCCTTACAGAGACCACGTTTTCAGAACCAAAAATTAGAACACACAATTTGACAAAAGATTTTTTTTTCATTTTGGCAATCTATGTACTTGAAAAATCATATAAGCCTATAAAAATTCAAATGAATTTAATTAAACATGGATCAAATCACCTTTCTCAAATGGAATTAAATTGCATAAAATTGGGCCTGTCCCCAGAAAGTCCGAAACATATGGCCACCAGACATCCTCCACTATTAGGAAGAATTCTAGAAGTCCACCCAAGTTCTCTGCAGGCACTTGACAGTATTCAAAGTCTTTTTTGTGAGAAAATATTGGATCTGCATGTAGACTTTCCCACTGCTCCTCCATATACTGGAGTTGGCTGTCTTGCATCAGTAAATACTTTAAAAAGGTATGAACATTCAGAAAGGAATGAAGATCCTGACCCTGCCTGCTACCCGAAGCATTCAGCTGTCACCTTGAGTTATTACTCAGGGCATCTGCCCTGGAAAGTATCTGCATTGTGATTAAAACACACCCTTCCTTCCACCCAGCACCTGGCAAACATTGTCATAATATGTGTGACATTTGAAGGAGACCTTCATGGGAGCACTTACTGAACTCTGGGTAACTGTGCTGCTGTGCCCTGGAGCTAGGAAGAGGCATGAGAAAATGACTTAGGGCAGCTCAAAGGGAGCAGATGGGCATGCCCTGAGACTGCCAGGCAGCAGTGTAGACATAGGCCAGGTGCTTGCTCACCAGCTATGAATGACAAGGTGATGGAGACAAGCACTGGAGCCTTTTACCTTGCCAAGGAGGCTTTGTGGAGATGAAGATATTTCCAGGGGACTCCCAGAGGAGGAGGAGTTTGCCAGCTGGAGTATGGGGAAAAGGAATCCTTGGGCTGGGAGAAGAGAAAGGATAAAAGAAAGCTCCCACAGAACCTGCCTTTTGTGTCCAAGAAACCAGGGAAGTTGAGTGTGGCCAAAACTTCAGAGGCTTCTGGGAATGGTGGAGAGCAGATCGCAGAGGTATGAAGGCCACACACTATGTAGGGCCTTGTCCAACTCAGGGAATTTGGACTTCATCCTGATGGTCATTCATTCATTCATTTTCTTAAACAGAAATGGCACTGTCAGATTAAAATTTCAGGAGGATTACCTTGCCTTAAGTTGGAGGACTTAGGAAGGAGAAGAGGCCAGAGCAGGCCTCTGTGTGATACAGTGTTCCTAGGCCTACACAGGTCGCTCTGCTGGGCTCTACCCCTCCAGCCATCCAACCTCCCTCCAACCCTCCATGCCCGTAAAGCTGGACCTCCTCCAGGGCTCTCCTCCGTGCCCCGCATCATCTTTCAGGCCATCACTGGAGATTGGCTTCCTTGCCCCTGTCTCAGTCTCTCACCCTCACCTCGCTCTATTTCTTCTTCACATGCAGGCTCAGTCTTGGCTCCTCTGATTCCTCATGTACTTGGTCACTATCTGTACCTTGTTAGAATGTGCACCCCCTCGGGTGGTGGTCTTATCTAATTTGTTCAGTGCTATGTCCAGAGTCTGAGAATAGTGTCCAGCAATTAGTAGATACTCAATAAAGTTTTGTCAAATGAATAAATTAATGGTTGAATGAATGACTAGAACTTGAAAAATTTTAGGCAAGAAATGATGAAGGCCATGGCTAGGGAAACAATGGTGGGAATGGAAATTTTTTCCAGTTATTAAACTACTAAATGTGGGGACACATGAAAGAGAAAGGAGTACAGGATGGCTCCAGGTTGGTAACTTCAGATACTCTGTGTTTGCAAAGTTGGAGAAATGAAAAGACTGTGTGGGATTTTTGTCTAGGGGAAGGTAATAAGGGGTACATTTAAGGCTGGTGGCATTTCCTTTGCAACTGGACATGTCAGACACAGTCACAGGTCCTGGGCAACTTCTATGTCCCTCTGCATCATCACTTGCCTTAGACTACAGAATGGAGGTTCTTCAGGGGCAGAGACGGATCTTTTATCTCTGTATGTACAGCTCCAGCAGAGTATGTGACATGTAGGGGTCGTGGGTCCCAAAGAAATGAGTGAAATACAAGATGACGAGCAGGCAGACTGAAAGGTGGGTAGCCAGGGCCTTGGAAGAATGCATGGGGTAAATCACAGGCAGGCTGTACAGACCGAGAGGAGGTCTGATCAGGACACACCAATAAATGAAATGGAAGAGACGGAGGAGGAGTCAGGGAGGACACAGAAGAGGAACAATCAGAGAGGTGCCCCAATGACATCTCAACAGCCACCATGAGCCATGTGCAAGAGTTATCAGGAATTACTTTATGACGCTAGTATAACAGTAATGTTCAAATTGATAAAGATGAACACACACACACATAGCAAAGGAGAAGGAAGCATGGTGGTGGGGATCCTACAAACTAATCTTACTTATGAATACGGATACAAAAATCTTAAATGTCAAATGAAATTCCAAAAGCATTTATTTTTCTTTTAGGTACTGGGGATTGAACCCAGGACATTCTACTACTTTTTATTTGTTTTTTATTTTCTATACATTTTTTGTTTTGAAACAGGGTCTTGCTAGGTTGCTGAGAGTCTCACTAACTTGCTGAGGCTGGTCTTATACTTGAGATCCTCCTGTCTCAGCCTCTCAAGCACTAGGATTACAGGCATGTGCCACTGCACCTGGCTCCAACAGCACATCTTTTAAAAAGAATACATTGCAACTAAGAGGGCTATATTACAGGAATGCAGGGATGATTAAAAGATGAAATGAAAATTAAATATCCTGCTCAAAAATCTAGAAAAAGAACAATAAAATAATCTGACAGTAAATGAGGCAAATTATAAAGATGATAGCAAAATATCAAGCTATAAAACAAAAAGCATTAATAATACATAAAAATTATTGCTGATGAAAATTAATAAAATAGACAAACTACTAGTTAATCTAGAAATGAAAAAGGGAGAAGGTCACACACACAAAGTAAAAAATAACAAAACAAAAATAACTACAGAACAAGCAAATTTAAGATACTAATAGTAGACTCTTTATACATCATTTTGTCAATAAATTAAAAAATCCAGATGAAGCTGGGTGTGGTGGTGCACACCCACAAACCCATTACATGAGAGCCTGAGAGAAGAGGATCACAGGTTCAAGACAGTGCTGGTAAGTTAACCAGACCCTGTTTCAAAATTAAAAATAAGAATAAAAGAAAAGAAAAGAAAAAAAGAAGGAGCTAGGGATATAGCTAATTGGGAGTATGTCCCCTAGATTCAACCTCCAGTACAAAGACAAAAAAAAAAAATCCAGATGAAATAGGAAATCATAATTCAGCAAAACTTATCCTATTAAGATGAGATGTTTAAACATCAAAATTGTCAGAAGTTAAAAAAGTAAAAAAAGATCTCCCTTCCTCTCCCACCACATACCACCACAAGCCCATACAATTTCCCAAGGAAATTCTTACAAGCCATCAAAGGTCAGAAAATGAAATTCCACTTGAACTTTTTCAGTACAAGAAGAAAAAAAATCATCTAAAAATTCTTTTATGAAGAATGAATAGCTGGGTGCAGTAGCTCATGCCTCTAACCACAGTACTTGGGAGGCTGAGACAGGAAGATTGTAGGTTCAAGCCCAGCCTCAGCAATTTAGTGAGGCTCTCAGCAACTTAACAAGACCCCTGTTTCAAAATAAAAAATAAAAATATGGCTGAGGGTGTAGCTCAGACACAGAACACCTCTGGGTTCAATCCCCAGTACTATACACACAAAAAAAGAATAATTAAAACAGATACCTAAACACATTAACTACTGCACACATGTGCACACACACACACACGGAGAAGAGCTATTGTTTGTCATGGCAACAAAGCTGTAAAACAACTAACCTCCATTAAGAGAAGAGCAGATAGCCGGGCTTGGTGGAGCATGCTTGTGATCCTAGGATTTGGGAGGCTGAGATCGGAGATTTGAGGTTTCCGGCCAGCCTCAGCTACTTAGTGAGACTCTCTGCAACTTAGTAAGACCCTATTTCAAAATAAAGAATAAAAATAGGGCTAGTGTACAGCTTGGAGGTAGAATGCCCTGGGTTCAATCCTCAGTACCAAAAAAAAAAAAAAAAAGAGAGAGAGAGAAGAGCAGATAAATTGTAATATACTCAGAAGTAGTGAAAATGAATTAGATATCCATGTTTTTGGGGTAAGTCTCAGAAATATTAAGAAAAATAATCCAACTATTATTTCTTTTGCAAAGCATTTTGAAAAGGAAAAAATAACACTTAGGAATAATACTACTTAGGAATAGGCTGGGAGGAAGGAGCTAAAGCATCTGACCTGTGATCCTTTCACTCTTTTTTTTTCTCTTTTGACACTGGGGATTGAACCCAGTAACATTCCACCTCTAAGCTACACCCCCAGCTTATTTTATTTTTTTTATTTTGAAATGGTCTCACTTAGTTGCTGACGGCTTCACTAAACTGCTGAGGCTGGCCTCAAACCTATGATGCTCCTGCCTCAGCCTCCCAGGTACTGGGATTATAGGTATGCGCCACGACAGCTGGCTCCTTTCACTCCTCTTATAGGAAAGATGCTGCTGGGGAAAGGAGGGAGGCAGGTGATGACAGTCTAGTCTATTGTGAGTGTGCTAACAACCAGACCACCAAATAGACTAAAAATATTGGCTTGGAGTTCTTCCTGGAATATCCTTATTAAGTTACCCCTCACTACAGATTAGCTATAGTAAATAAACACAGAATGCATGGATTTATGAGTGATGAATCTTTGAGCTATAAAGTACAGATGTTTCGTAACTGAATGTTCCTCCCTGGGCAAGGTGACCGGTGAACCTCACAGACCTTTCTATTGTTGTGGGTCAGAAAGCATGTCTGATGCATGATGAAAGGACTTGGGGGTCACAAGGGATGTCCCAGACCTCTCCCTATTTCATTTGTACCTCTGTCATCTGTATTCTTGAGATTATTAGCATCACTAGAATCAGGAGAGACTTCTGATTGGTCAGTTCTGATTTGATAATCTAATCCTTCATGTTAGCTCACAGAATAAGCTGTTTAAGGTAAATTTTATAAAGAAAAGCAAGAGAATGAGGAGAGTTAACTAGGACATGTCCAAGTGGTAATTTTCTAGTTCTTAAAGCAGTACATGGGTGCTTATTTTGTTTTCTTTAGATAGTGCATATATGCTACATTTGTAAATGATATATACTTGGTAGTAAAATATTAAGCAAATAAATTGGGCAAAAGTGATGGCAGAAACACAGCAACTTTTGAAAACTCTGGCATGAAGAGAAAGAGGGAGACAGGGAGGTGGCCTGACAGGCAGGTGGACTGAAGATACAGTGCACCCTGAAACAGGAAGATGCTTCTGGTCCCGGGTGTATCAAGGACACTCTGCAGTACTCTCCCCCGGTTGCTTTGCTAATGGTTAATTCACCTGAATCATCCCGACTTCTAAATATACAATGACCTTACAGAATCCAAGGCTGTAATCATCTGTCTCAGAGATGGAAGTTCTGATCAGGGCGGAGAAGAGCTAGGGGAAGGGAGATAGCTGTGCTGGCAAAAAGCCTGTCTTCTTTTTTTGTCTAAGTCAACTGTCTGAGGCTCTCTTCCTTCTATACCTTTAGTAGACTTGATTCTTAGAAGCCATGAGAACATACTCTGCTACCACACACCAACTTCCCAGGGTCACAGGTCATAGATAATGAAAAAAAATCTTGGCTCAGCTGGAGAAGACAGTCAGAGGAGGGGCTGAGAAGATGTGCACAGCAAGTTTCTGGGATTCTTCTCTCAAGATTTTACAAAGATAATTCTGTTCTGTTCCTCAAACTCATCACTAATTATGACTACGACTTATAGGAAATAATGACTTACATGTCAATCTATTTCTTCCTAGTGAAGATCACCATGGAACCATTAAACAGAGAAATCTCCACAGCTGTAGCTGTGCATAAAATTTTATGAATGAAGATCTTCATCATAGCATTTATAACTTATAATTGCAAAAGTT
>PVLC010027012.1:0-22297 GCA_004027655.1 Graphiurus murinus
ATGGAGCAAGCCTGCCCAGTCTACAGGAGGCGAGAGAGATGTCAGAATAAATATTCCCGCAAGTTCTCCCACCCCTGAGCTTCACCCTCAGTGAAGAAAGTGTCTCATCAAAACAGGAATTAAAGCAATAAGTTGTATTTGGCATCAGCCAAGTGCCCACACAACTGCTAAACATAGCAGAAGGGAGGAGAGAGACCAAGAGGCAGAACAGGAGACTTCTAATTCATTCTGCTTGCAGCATGAGAGACAGTACGTGTGTCGTGGGCAGGAAAATTAAATTGAAATATGGCCCAGCTAAGCACGAGCCTTGTTCTAAGGGGAAGGGCAAGAGATCCTACGGTGAAACTGCTGGGGAGGTGGGCAGAATGGGTCCTTAAGGGAAGGCCTGATAATCTTAGCTGTGTCCATTTCAGAGCTGGGGACTGGCCTAAAACATTCCCAAGTGCCTGGGTTCTGGCAAGGTAGTTATTTAATAATATGAGGCATAGTCAGGAGCAGTTCATAACAGCTTTGCAATCAGCTGATCATTTCAGGGAAGATGACGGAGCGTGTCTGTCTGCAGCTCTTATTTTAGAATGGGAATGCTCTCGGGGATTTGCTGGTCATGAGGGTCTGAGGGGAGCGTGGGGCTGTGGCTGTCTCCTTTCCCATATCTGACAAGATTCCTCGAGCACTTCCGCAAGGAGGCTGACTCTCCTGAAGCAGAATAGAGTGGGGTGCTTCTTGGGATGTGGGAGTGCAGAGCTGGGGTGGAGGCCTGGGAGATGCACCCCCTTCTTCCGATGAAGGGGCATATCGTCCTGAGGGCCAGTCAAGGGGACTTAGCCACTGTGTGCTCGCCACACTCTGGAGTCATTGCACATTGGTTTGAGTCTCAGACTCAAAGAATCAACACCGCTCTCCTCCTCCATCTCTCCTGGACTCCTGCAGGGGTTGGATGTGGGAGAGAGGGGAGGAGGGGGGACAATTTCTAACTATGCTTTGGGAGGGGCCCATCCTTAGGGCCTGGATTATAAACTCCCCCTTCTTCCTGCCTCAATTCCCATCTCTTGTGCTTCATTTTGAAGCACTGTCACTGACTTAAAACCTATTTTCTGATATCGTAGAACTTTAGAGTATCTGGGGACTTCAGAATCTAGCACAAGTTCCCATCTGGCGTGGGAATCTTTTTACTGTCACCCCTGAGGTGGGTGTTTTTATTCTTCTCAACTATTTCTTTTATTGTGTGTGTGTGTGTGTGTGTGTGTGTGTGTGTGTGTGTGTTACTGGGAATGGAACCCAGGGGCACTCTACCTCTGATTCTTAGCCCCAGTCCTATTTTTATTCTTTATTTTGAAACAGGGTCTCACTAAGTTGCGGAGAGCCTCACTAAGTAGCTGAGGCTGGCCACGAACTCGGATCCTCTGGCCTCAGCCTCCTAAGTACTGGGATTACAAGCATGCCCCACCACGCCTGGTCTTCTCAACTATTTCTAAGGCAGGGATCCTCAGCCAGGGATGGTTTAGGCCCCCAGTATCCAAGGTGTAGTGCTATATGGGCACCTTTTTGGTTGTCATGACTAGAGGAAGGAAGCTACTGGCGTCTGGCATGTGGAGAGCAAGGATGCTGCTGAATATCCCATCATGCACTGGGTGACCCCAAACAGCAAAGAATCATCCAGCCCCAAGCATCAACAGTGCTGAAGTTTAGGGATGGAGAAATTTAGGGACATTGCTTTAGGGCTGGAGAACTTATCACAACCCCCAGCCAGCACCAGGAATGGTTGCTTTGATTCTCAGGCAATTCTACTTAGTATAATAAAAAAGGCAGGTGTGTAAAAGGCTTTGATACAAACTTATGCAAAGAAAGCAGAGATTGTACAACTCTGGAATTGGCAATGGACTGACTGGAGAAATATCTGGCGATGAAACCAAGAATGTTGGAAGGAGATTGCCTAAAGTTATTTACCATGCAAGCATCCAAATCTCACCGAATCTCTAGAACCACGGTTGGTCCCAAGAATTGGAAGTCAATTATCTGAAACCAGATGTGCAGTGAACGTTTGAATGAAAGGAAACAGACACAGGGAAATACAGCCGCCCCACCCCCTCCCGTGGATGCGCCATGAAGGTCACACAGGATGGAACACCGTCGAGATCCCCCATCTGGGGGTCGGGGTGGAGAGCAGAGAGCAAGAGCTGGGTAGAGGAGTGCATTGCGTGGGGAACTAAATTCCCCATGGATTATGTGTTGAATGTCCTTGGCATTTCTCCATGTTCCCTCTCTCTCAGATCTGCCTGGATTCTTGTGTCTAAGTGACTGTAAACTCAAGTAGCAGGATGAGATCCCCTTCACTCTTGGCGAGGGGCGCTCTCTGGTAAGACAGAAGCAGGAGACCATGGAGGTTGTATTCTCAGGGTGGTGACAACCGCGTCATGCCCAGAGAAAAAAACATTAATACAAGAAAAATGTGTTCTGAAAAGACCACGCTTCAAATTGCTATTTTTTTTTAAGGAAAAGGTTGTTTGCTTATAGACCAATGGCCCCCAAAGTCTTCTGCTTGGTAGTCCATTAAGATTTCATGAGCATTCTCCCACGATACACAGTTAGGTTTTCTTTTTATAAGTTGCAGCCATGTATTACTGTGTCTATATATCACATATATTATAAAAGATATAAGGATAGAAATTCAAAAGGCAACTATGAGGACAGTCAAAACATGGGGCTAGTTAGGCATCCTCTTCGCCTTCTCATAAAAGCCACTGCTTTATAAAAAAATAACTAAGCATGCCCTTGAAACTGCCGTATCTCCCTGGCTAGCTGCCACCTTTGTTAACTCTGTGCCCTGGCATGCTGCCACCTTTGTTCTGCTTTGATATATAAACTGGACAGAGACTGTCCACTGCACGGAAGCCCCTTGCAGAAGTCTCTTGCAGAGCTCTCTTGTACTCAGCTGGCTGCTGCTGGGTACTGGAGGCAGAGACCTTCTATTTGAACACACCACAGCTGGAATGAAAGACAGGTCTCATCCCTTCTCGGTGCCTTGCTTTTTTTTCCAACTGGCTTGATGGAACCTGTGACTTCCCAGCTCTAGTTGGTTGCACAACAGCAATGATAAATATTTTTTTATGCACACCCACAAATTGTCCTGTCCAACTTCAGCCATTAATATAGTTGCTTGTTTCTGTGCACCCTCCCAAGTTCTGCACCTCCCACTTGCAGTTTACTATTCTCAGACTTTGCACGTACAACCTCATGCAACCCTCTTATCAACTGCGAGATGTAGGAACAATTGTAATGTAATCCCCACTTCATAGATAAAGAAACGGAGACCCAGAGGTGTGAAGTCAGTTCCCCAAAGTCACACAGATACTCAGCGGACGATCAGGGATTTGACCCTAATCAGCTCTAACCACTGTGCTATATTGTCCCTCACCTGTGGAAAGTGAAAAAACTTGAAGCCTCTTCCTGTAACAGAGGAAGGAATCAGGCACGTTGTTCCTAAGTTGAAGGTTGTATAGAGCTGCTTTGTTGATAGAACATGATCTTGGAAGAGGAAAAGAAAAATCTGAAGGCATGAGACCAAGAGGAGAAAGATGTGTGTGTGTGGGGGGGGGTGCTGGAGAAGAGGGAGACTCCCAGAGGCTGGCGGAGCTGAATTCTGATTGGATCAAAACATATTTTCAGGGAAAGGGGAGGGAAGTCTCTGCCCCATCTGCTGGGCTTCATGTGTGTCAAGATTGTGGGATAGATCCTTCTGTTTCTGTAAGAACGGGCTCCCACCTTTTGGATGCCAGACAAGATGGAGGGGTTTCTATGATGAGGTTCTTCATGGGATCGTGTGCAACCTTGCTTCTTTGGCCATTTGTTTGTTTGTTTGTTTTTGTCATGAGGTTTTAGCGTTTCCTACCACATGTACTACCATAGAGCATTCCAGACACTGAGTCTTCAGGACAGGAGCGGGGGCCTTCTAATTTTGTGTGCTAACTTGTATTCTGTACAAAAGATTTTTCGGGTCCTTTCAGTGTGGCTGGTGTGGGAACTGTGAGGTCTGATCATGAGGTCATGCCAAAGGAGGACCCAGAACAAAGGAACAAAGAAAGAGAAACACCCATGACCATTGCCCTGCCCCAAGATGACCTGGCTACTAGCATATCAACCAGCGGCTTACATGACTGCTCCTGCCACCCCCCCCCACCTTCCTTGCCCCATAGAAAGCCCCTAGACTGTGAGGAGGTGGGCTTTCTGACTCTCATGGGCTCTCTCTCTGGTCAGATGCCACCTTCCAGGTTTTATTCTTAAATAAAACCTGCTTCCTGCTGTCAGGCCATGCTCCCCCCGCCTCCCTGTATCCCCCAAGAGCTGGTATCACAGCAGATGGGCTCTTGTGAACCACGTGGACCAACCCATTCTTCCTAAGTGAGGAGTAGAGAGGGCAGGAGACTGGATCAAGGTGCTATTAGGATCTTGCCAGGGGCGGAGATGACACCAGTGCCTGGGTCTCTGTCTCTTTGCATGCTAAGTTGGGAAAATATCTTTTACAACTATAAGAGTAAACTCAGCTCAGGACTGGTGGAAAGGTTTTTTTTTTGTTGTTGTTCTTTTTAAACTACGGGGGAGCATGGTTAATATGAAGGTCTTCTTATGGGCTTCATGGTGTCCCCCCAAGATCCAGAGTTGCATACCTAATGTCCAGTACCTTCAATGTGACTGCATTTGGAGGCAGAATCTTTAAAGGAGTGATTTAGTTAAGATGAGGGCCATTAGACTGGGCCCTAATCTAATCTAACTGGTGTCCTTATGAAAAGAGGAGATTTGGATACAGAGACAGACACCAGGGGGTACAGGTGCACAGAGGAAAGACCATTCAAACCCTGGAAAGTCAGAGTGAAACCCTTCCAGCCTCCACAAGGCTGAGGAAACCAATTTATGTTGATTAAACCACCCAGTCTGCGGTCTTTTGTTATGGCTACTAAATTATGACAGTCCCTTTTACTCCTTATTGTAATAATACCAGTGGCTAACATCTATCTGCAAATGAACTATTTTCAATTAATCTCCATAAAAGCGGTATGATGCAGACACCATTATCAGCTTCGTTTTACACATGAATAATCGGAGGCTAATAAAAGTGGGGAGAGAGAGCTGAGCCTGTCGGTGTTCCAAAGCCATGCTCATAATTATTACTGGGGCTGCCAGAGGAGTCAGGGGGGTCAGGATCAGGAATGCTCAGAATAGACAGAGGAGGCGGCCATGTCACTTCCTATCTTACAGGAAGTGGAGGAAAGCCAGGTTCGGGGCCGGAAGTGTGGGCCAGTTAGCCTCGTCCCTGCCAACCTCCACCTCTCGAATCCTTAGTCAATTCAAGAAATATTTTTAGCCCATACTTTGTACCAGGCACCAAGCTGTGGACTGGACTCCGGCCGTGAGTACCACAGACATGGCTGCTCTCTTGCTCCTGGAGCTGTGTTCTAGGAGCAGCGATGGTCTCTGAATCCTCCAAACCTCAAACCATCTTCTTTCCTCAAAGCAGGGAAAGGAGACGAGACAAGACAGCAGGCTGCTTCTCTAAGTATTTTCTTTTGTTTCCATCTCTGACAGCCATGCTTCATGTCTGACAGGGGAAATACTTCTTCTCGACAAGTGATACATTTATGAGTTTTGACTGTTTGTGAAGTTCCCTAATTAATTCTTTATAGGCTTCCACTGGCAACTAAATTTGTGTTTTGAGTTAAAAATGGGCGTTCAGATGAATTGCCGTGGAACGCCCCGCTCCCTCTGGGCTGCTCACGTGTCGCTGTGAATCTCCCTACTCACCGGCATGCGAGCGGCACTGCTCTGTCTTGCAGTGACGCACAGCAGGTGGTTACCATGGCAGAAAACGACAGCGCTGGCCTCGGGCCCGTCGTCAGGGAACCCCTGGGCCATCTCCCGAGCAACCTGGCAGGGCCTCCCCACCACTTAGCTCTCTCCCACCATGGGGGTGACTTTGTAATTTCTTTTAGCAGGTGTCTCTACATCTCTACCTGATCAAAAGCTTCATGGGGTTGAGCAAATTTAGGAAAGGAGTTGCTCTGTATTCTATCCAGAAAGAGAGGATGAGAAAGAAAAAGGTGTGTGTGCGAGTGTGTGTGTGTGTGTGTGTGTGTGTGTGTGTGTGTGTGTGTGTGTGTGAGGCAGGGGGTGGGGATGGTGAAGAGAAGAGAGAAAGAACAGAGAACCTGTGGAGACATCCACAAACCGAGACAGAAAAAGAAAGAATGGGCCCGGAATAGGCAGAGATGTGCAGGGATCAAAAGAGACGGGTACAATAGATCCTGATATCTGTCAATATTTATCCAGTGGACGCTCAGGGCTGGAGGCATGCTATGTGTCCCACCAGCACTATGTCATTTATTCTTCATGATGATCCTAGGAGGTAAAGGCTGTTATTTTCCTTTCTAAGTGCAAAAATGAGCTTAAAGAGACTGAACAAAGGGCCAAGTCCTCGGCTCTTAACGTGTGGAGCCAGTCTGAAAATTCAGACAGATGCATGCAAAGGGTATTCTTTTAATTCCTATGGTGTTGAGACAGAGAGGGTATGAGATTATCTATCTATCTATCTATCTATCTATCTATCTATCTATCTATCATCTATCTATCTAATCTATCTGTCTATCTATCTATCTATCGGCGATTGGTAGAATTCACACACACACACACACACACACACACACACACACATGCAGAAGGAGACAGAGAATGAGAGAAAGAGGGGGAATGATGTGAAGAGACAGAGGTTTAAAAATATGGAGAAAAAGGCAGGTGATTGACATACACGTAGGGAAAAAATAAAAGAGGCAGAGAAGTTTGCAAAGAAAACTCTAGCCTGTGCAAGACCGAACTAGCTGGGAAAGCAACAGCATGGCCAGCGTGACCATCACATGCCAGTTTTTTTTTTTTTTTTTTAACTTGGCTCATTCTCATAGGAATGGGGAAGCAGGCGAAATACCAACTACAGGACACATGGTTTGTGTTTGGAGGTGTGGTTCTCTGAATTCAGGCTGTGCTCCACAGCAGGCATTTTTAGCCCCTGTGTGGAGGGCAGCAGGACGCTCTGCAGGAGTGTGGGGTGGGTGAAGGTGGGAGGGGAGCGAAGGTCCAGGTCATGGGAATGCCTTTCACCCCCACAGAGGCGACTGTGGAGCTATAGATCTTTCTTGGCCTCATCATGGCTGTCACCAGGGAGCTCGGGGGAGCCTTGAGCGCCCAGGGGCTGTCATCTGTCTATATATGATATTTCATGTAATCTTTAGAGCAAGCCTGGGCACGAGAGGTATTCTTATTAGGTAGAAAAGGGAACTGGGGCACAGGAGATACTCTCACTACCTTGGGTTCACATGGCTTGCAGAGGGTGGAACGGGGTCTAGAACCTGAGAACCCTGTATCAAGAGCCTGTTCCTGGGCCCACACTGAAGTCCAGGAACGGGGCCAGGGCTCAGTGAGTACAGACCCCGCGTGCGTCTGGAGCCGCACTCTCAGTCTCCACAATTGAAGAGCAAGAGACGCTGGACATCGAGAATATCCATCATGTGAATAGGTCATATGTCTGAGTTTTAGCAAAGCAAACAAATCTAAGTTAGCTGGGACACAAATTGTAGTGGCCTTTTTTTTTTTTTCATACATACTGGGGAGTGAACTCAGGGTATTCTACCTCCAAGCTACATCCCAGCCATTTTTTAAAAATTAATTAATTAATTTATTTGTTTTGAAACAAGGTCTCTCTAGATTGCTGAGGATCTCACGAAGTTGCTGAGGCTGGCCTTGAACCTGCGATAGATCCTCCTATCTTGGCCTCCCAAGTACTGGAATTATAGGCATGCACCACCATGCCAGCTACTGGTTGTCTTTTAGCTTCTCCCTAGGTACAACCCAGCAATGCTAATTCCACTCTGAGTTTGTCCACCAATTAGCTATGACACCACATGCGATAGATTGGACATCGCTAGACAGTTCCTACCTCAGTTCTGCTACACCGAAGCCACAATGTTAGGGCTCCAAAAAGGACCAGATCCATCCTCCATGTGTGTTTGGCTGGATTTGAGCCAGAATAAATAAAAATTTATAGACTAATAGGGGGCCTGGAAACAGCAATAAGGATATTGGTTGCAGCAGTGATGAGGGGGTTGGGAGAACACCAAACTTTATAGATGGATGAGATCACAGTAGGGAAGGAAGACCAAGTCGGAGGTAAGAGCTTGCGTAGTGGAGTCATCTGGGCTGGTACTTGAACTCGAACTCTCCTACTTATTAGCTGGGTGATCTGGGAAAATGACCAAACTACTCTGACATGCAGTTTGATTTCAAAGCATGTGCTTTTATCACCATTTGAGCATCAGAGTCTACTTGAAACAGTTTTGTTTTGGGGGAGTTGAGTGGTACTAGGGTCATTGAACTCAGGGTCATTCTGTCTCCGAACTATGGTCCCAGACCTTTTTTATTTTTGTCTTGAAATAGAGCCTCACTAGGTTGCCGAGAGTCTCGCTAAGTTGTTGAGGCTGGCCTCAAACCTGTGGTCTTCCTGTCTCAGCCTCCCAAGTACTGGGATTATAGGCTACCATGCCACCACCCCCAGCTCAAAAGACATTTCTTGATGCTGAGCAAACAGGTGACAATCTATGCTGCTGAGTCAGGACCATCCCCAGTGGTTAGGGAAAGTGGTCAGGGAGAGAGGTCAGGAGGTCTTTCTGCACAAGGTGGGACTGGAGCAATGATCATCGTTGTCGTCATCATCCTTGCGGTTGACGACACCTACCTCAACTACCACCTCTTGAATATTAATTATGGGCCATCCTGCCTCTAAAGGCTACACATGCTCTACTTTTATTTCTCAAAGCACCTTGAATTATTTATCTTATATTGTACAAGTGTAGCCTGAAGCTAGCTGCAAGATGCAAGGGAACACAGTCAAGGTCACAGAGCTAGAAAAAAAGCTGAGATTCAGGCTCATCTCCACTGGACTGCAAGGTAAAGAGAGAGCTCACAAAAGACATATTTACTGTTGTACACTGAAGCCTCATTAAAAAAATGTTTATAGGACTTTCTCCTTAAAATGGACAAGCACTGGAGTATTGGCTTCTGCGATCATTTCAGAGATAATGCAGCTTCCTTACTGATGTGTCTCCAATTGACAGCAACGTTTCCAACCTTAACCTATGTTATTTGTGGTCACATGCTCTCTCAGTCTCTCTGCCAAGCAGTGTTTGGTATGTAAACCAAACACTGGGTTGAAGTGCACCCAGGGATCTTGCTGCCAGATTTTACCTGGGTAGAGTGACAATTTCCATTGTTCTGGGGGGTACAGGTCCCCAGATCATCAGCAGAGTATGCCTGTCTATCAAAGCTGCATTTAATGGACATCAGCACACTGCCACTGAGCCACTAAAGGACATGTTCCTGGCTCCTGTGACAACACACCTCAGTGTAGAGGTCTGTCGGCATTCGTTAATAAGATTTCATTTCGTTCTGTTTTTCAATAACAAAGCTCAACTTGAATCAGCCTGAGCAAGAAGCAATTTGTTGGAAGGATATGGGGGAGGCATGTCGGAGAATACAAGGAACTGGGTTCTCTGAGGACTGCCCCAAGGACCTAAGTGGGTGAAGTTTATTCATTCATCTCTAGTTCTGCAACCAAATATCTAAAACTGGGTTAGGGGATTTCGCTTCCAGAAATTTCTTCACTGCCATTTCATACTTAGTCCCAGCCACATGGTGGAGCCTGCCTTATGCCAGTTCACAAGAATCAATTATTACAATTTCAGGAATGTTTTGAATCAGCCGTTACAACTATTGGTCACTTCAAATTGGCCATAGTAGGAGTAGGAGTATTTACACCAAAGGAATTGGCAAGTGTTACAGATTTGGGCTTTATTTGCTCCTTGGAGAAGTGGTTTACAAGCACACCTTACTATATAGACTATCTGTACACCAACTATTTAAAATCATATTTATTTATTTTTTATTGGTGCATTGTAATCATACATCTTAATGAGGTACAAGCTCACTTATTTAACCCCTCCGCAATTCCCACCCCATTCCCTCCCCCGCCTCCCTTCTCATGTTTGGCTTAGTGATTGTCTTTGATCTGTTTGTAAATTTACACCATGTGCATTAGGGTGTTTCCCTCCCTCCCATCACCTTCAAGTAGGTCGCCTTCTTTGCTCATCTAAGGTGTCCCCTTCCTCTAGAATCCCTCCTATGATCCACTTTATCCAGAGCTTCTGCATATTAGGGAGAACATCTGATTTTTTTACTTTTTATGATGGACTAATCTCACTTAGCATAATGTTTTCCAGTTCCATCCATTTCCCTAAAAATGTTAATGATTTTGTTCTTCTTTATGACTGAGTAAAATTCCATTGTTTACACATTCCATAATTTTGTAATCCATTCATCTGTTGATGGACATCTCAGCAGGTTCCATAGTTTAGTAATTGTGACTTTTGTGCCATAAACATAGATATGCATGCATTAGTCTGGTAGTTTGGTTTCCATTCTTTTGGATAGATACCCAGAAGTGGTATTGCTGGATCATATGGTAGGCTCATTTTTATTCATCTGAGGATCCTCCATACTGCTTTCCAAAGTGGTTGCACTAATTTGCAATCCCACCAACAATGTATTAGAGTTCCCACTTCTCCACACCCTCGCCAGCATTTGTTGTTGTTTGTGTTTTTAATGATTGCCATTCTAATTGGGGTTAGGTGAAATCTCAGGGTAGTTTTGATTTGCATCTCTCTGATTGCTAATGATGTTGAACATTTCCTCATACATTTATTGACCATTTGTGTTTCTTCTTTTGTGAAGTGTCTATTTAGTTCACTTTGAATCAGATTTCGCAGGCTTGATGTCACTCTACTGCTTTCTTGCTTTGTGGTACTGTAAATTTCTTAGCTTGCTTGAACCACAGTTTTCTTACTACACGATGAGGTAATTCTAGCTGGGCGTAGTGTTTCATGCCTATAATTCTAGTACTTGGGAGGCTGAGACAGGAGAATTGCAAGTTTAAGGCCAGTCTCAGCAACTTAGCAAGAATCTGTTTGAAAACAATTTATTTATTTGGGCTTTTTTAAAATTTTGAACCAGGATCTTACTAAGTTTCTGAGGATCTCACTAAGTTGCTGAAGCTGTCCTTGAACCTGCAATTGGCTTCTCAAGTACTGGAATTATGCCACCATGCCCAGCTCACTTAAATTCTTGTTGAATCAAAGTGGGAAAAGAGGAAAGAAGGGAGAGAAGAAGAGTAAAATCCCACATTTGGCTGAATAGTATGCCTCCAGCATCAATAACTGTGCCTGACACAAAGTTGGTGCTCAGTGAATCATTTTTAAATGAGTCAATTGATGCATAAACCCTAAATTCCCCTTGGACCATCTCTTCATGTTCTTCTCGATGTCTATCTGACATCTTCCTCTCATATAAATTCCATTCATCATTCATGTGCCTACTCTTTAAATAACATGGATCAGATCATCTCCTGCCTTTACATAATGGTCTTCTAGGTCTTTGAAATAAGATATTTCTCAAGCCGGGCATGGTGGTGCATGCTTGTAATCCCAGTTCTTGGGAGGCTGAGACTGGAAGATCTGGGTTCGCTGCCAGCCTCAGCTACTTAGTGAGGCCCTCTCAACTTAGTGAGGGCCTATTTCAAAAATAAAGAATGAAAAATAGGACTGGGGGTGTAGCTCCGAGGTAGAATGCCTGTGGGCTCTATCCCCAGTACTCCAGTACTGCAAAAAAAAAAAAAAAAAAGATTTTTCTCCCTTTTTTAAAAGAAAATTATCTGGTATGTGATTTCTATAGGGTCAGGGCAGAGGGGATCTGATGGTTGATTTGATATGTCAACTAACTGGACTTAGGGATGCCCAGGTAGCTGGCAAAACACGATGTCTGCATGTGTCTACGAGGATATTTCTAGAAGAGATGAACGGTTGAGTCAGTGCCATTGAGTAAAGAAGACTCGTCTTCACTTTCATGGGCTGGTGTCATCCAGTCTATTGGGAAACTTTATAGAACACAAAGAAATACAAATGGCCAACACATATATGAAAAAATGTTCAACATCATCGACAACAGAGAGATGTAAATCGAAACTACACCTAGATTTTCGTGTAACCCTAATTACAATGACAATCATTAAAAACACAAATAATAAATGCTGGTGAGGATGCAGGGAAGTAGGAACTTTGATACATTGTTGGTGGGGTTGCAAATTGGTGCAGCCACTTTGGAGAGCAGTGTAGAGGGTCCTCAGAAGAATGCGGATAAACCTATCATATGACCCAGCTATACTGCTCCTGGGTATCCTATATCCTATATCTGCTCCTACCCAAAGGGACTGAAACCAGACTACTGCAGTAATGCATGCATATCTATGTTTATAGGAGCACAATTCACAGTAGTCAAAATATGGAACCAGCCTAGGTGTCCATCAACAGATGAATGGATTACAAAATTATGGGATCTACACATAATAGAATTCTACTCAGTCATAAAGAAGAAAAAATCATATAATTTGTAGGAAAATGGATGGAACTGGAGAATATTATGCTAAGTGAGATTAGTCAGTCATAAAAAATGAAAGGTCAAAGCTGGACATGGTGGTACACCCTTGTAATCCCAGTACTTGGGAGGCTGAGACAGGAAGTTTGCAAGTTTATAGCCAGTCTCAGCTACTTAGTGAGGCCCTCCACAACTTAATGAGACCCTATTTCAAAATAAAGAATAAAAAATAGAACTGGGGTATAGCTTGGAGGTAGAATTCCCCTGGGTTCAATCCCCAGTACTAAAACAAAAAACAAAAAACAAATGAAAGTTCAGATGTTTTCCTTCATATGTAGAAGCTAGGGAGAAACTGGGATACAAATGGGTCTCTAGACAAAGAAGGAGAAACCCTAGTGGAGTGATGGAGGTGGCTGGGAAGAAGGCAGGTAGTGGGAGGGAGAGTCAATGAAGAAAACACTTCAATGGACATGATGTACATAAAATTATCAAAGCCAATCTCATGGAGAGGATGAAGGAGTGGGGTGGGAGTTGGATAGGCTCACCAAGTGCTATGTGCTTGTATGTCTCTATCACTCTGAACTTCATCATGATGTATGATTACAATGCATCAACAAAAAATTTTTAAAAAATTAGAATCTGCTAGTACTAATTAGTAAGATGTTTCCTCAATAAATTTTAGTACAAAAAAAAAAGGTGGAAGAGAGAGGCACACCCTCCTCCTCCTCCTCCTCCTCCTCCTCCTCCTCCTCTTCTTCTTCTTCTTCTTCTTCTTCTTCTTCTTCTTCTTCTCTCCTTCTTTTTGCGGTACTGGGGATGGACACCAGGGGAATTCTACCTCTGAGCAACAACCCCAGCCCTATTTTTATTATTTATTTATTTATTTTTGCATGGTACTGAGGATTGAACCCAGGGGAATTCTACCTCCAAGTTACATCCCCAGCCCTATTTTTTATTCTTGAAACAGGGTCTCACTAAGTTGTGGAGGGGCTCATTAAGAAGCTGAGGCTGGCTGCAAACCCAGATCCTCCTATTTCAGCCTCCCATGTACTGGGATTACAAACGTGGGCCACCATGCCCAGCTCTCTCTCTCTCTTTTTGAGTGGGGACATCCTTCTTGGCTGAGCTTGGACTTGGTCCTTGGGGCTTCAGACTCAGTACTTAGATCTGTGATTCCCTCTTCCAGTTCTCAGGCCTTTGGACTTGGACTGAATTATGTCGCTGGTGTTCCTGGTTCTCTAGTTTTCAGATGCCAGACTGTGAGACTTCCTGGCCTCCATAATTGTGTGGGACAATTTCCATGAAAAGATCCTTTTCAATCTCTCAATCCTTTTGATTCTTCTTCTCTGGAGAATGTGAACCTGAGTGATACAGAGGCAAAGGAAATGTCTTTGGGGAGGATCAGTCTTGGTAACTGTGACTTCATGGCTTCAGAGGAGGCCTGGGCTTCCAATTTTACATCTTTGAATCCCTAGCTCTTAAATTTCCCCACATCATCATTATATCCCCACGGCCACTTGTGGAGCCAGGGTGGGTGCACCTGTAGAGGTTTCTGACCTCCTCACCCTCTGTGTTCCATCACAAAGCACTCTGGAGTAGCTCCTGACAAAGCTTGATTGGAGAAATTTACTAATTAATGCACTAATATGAAAATAAGGTAATGAATTCAAAAGCTTCTGCTGGGAGAGTTTATCAGCTCCCAGACTTCGACATGTCAGCTCCTTTCCCCTGGCTGAAGTATCCTCTCCTCCAGAGGCTGCTTAGAAACTAAAAAGATCAGGACAAAGCTGGTTGGTTATATCTTGGGGAACTTTAATATCCTTGTCTAGTCTCTGGAGAGAGCTACGTGGTCTCCTAAGGGAAAATATTTTGAGTCAGTCTTACATGCATTTACCACTCCCTGTATAAGCACATCATGGGGAGAAATGGGCTCATCTTGGTATCTGTGTCTTCTTCCTGTCATCCATGGTACATCTTTCCTATGGTTTCTGTCCTTCTGGGGCCAGGAGAGACATCTGGCATTTGAAGATCACATTAAAAATCAATGTTGACAGACCAGGAAGCAAACGAGGTCCTTATCGGGACTGTAAAGTGCTGTAAGCAAAATAGGACATTGAAGATTATTAGAGACATCCTGGAACAATTAGGATGGAACAAAGATCCTAGTCTCTAATTAGAAAATTAGGTGATTTAATAATCCCTAGCAGAGAATATTCATCAAGTGTCTCAAGCTGGGATAATTCTATTGCTTTTTTTTCTAATTTTAGGAGCCCTGTGAAGTTAATATTACTATCTCCACTTTACAGATCTGGAAACAGAGGCACAGAGTTAAATAAATTTTCAAGACGCATGGTCAGCCCATAGTGAACTTAGAATCTGAACCCAACGTTCTACCTGACTCCAAATTCGAAGTTCTCTCACCTTTTCCCGGCCATGTCCCTGTAATTTATACATCAACCACGCTCCAGAGACTTCTTTGTGTTCTTCAATAAAGACCTTGTGGCAGAATCTATTGGAAAAGAGAATTATGTACCTGGTGCATTCAGAGTTATAAACTCCGATGAGTCAGTGTTTGTGGCTGATTTGTTTTAGGTGAAGGGGATTTCTAGGGAGAATTGAGAAACAAAGATTTGTGGCCATTCTACAAAGCTGAGCACATCTGTTAATCTTCCAAGGGAATGCCCATGTTTCAGGGTGAAGCTCCTTGTTCTCTAGAAGTATTTTTTCATAGAAGCCCCCTTCATTTCCAGAAAGCAACCTGGAGGAGCAGGAGAGAGAGCATCTCAGGTCATGTTTTCACCCAACATTTAGAGATGGCAAAACAGTCATGTACGCTCACTTGAGTGCCTGACGGAGCTTTGGGGTGCACCAGGGTGGAAGGAAACTGTTTGACAGGGACAGGATGGAGTCATTCATCTTGGCTTTTGGGTGGGGAACTGGAAGGCAGAGATGAGGGGAGGGAGGCCTCTGCCTGCCGAGGAGCAGAGTGAACACACCGTTAACACTCATTAAGTTAACTAAGCGTGGAACTTCCATGCTAATTACATAAGGGCTGCACATCTTACACAGCCCAGTGAGATGGATCCCCCGTGCTGCCTTTGCTGGCCTGCAGCTATGGTGGCTAATTGATGCACATCTTGCAGTGTGTCTCTGGAGGGGAAGTCATCTGCAAACCCCACACTGGCCAGACACACCATTCTGCTGCTAATATTTAATTCTTGAGTTATTTGCTAGAAACCATCAGTCTATGAGGGAGAATATCGCCCCCCTCAAAAAAAGAATTTATGTACAATTGGTGAGGCCATCAAGCTAAGGTCAGCCTGGACTAATTTTCTGGATGTTGTATCTAGAGTTTACCATGTTAAATTATGTAAGCAGAGCTGTGGAATTCAAACCCAAACCTGGACTTGTTATTCACACAACTTCCTTCCTGTAAATTGTGTGGATAGCAAACCTCAGGGATGGAAAGCGAGACAGTCTCTGCCTTAGCTGATTCTTCTGCTGCTTTGGATACCTTGGGATTTCATGGCATTTAACTCATTTGCTGAAGTTCTGTCTTGTTCTAAAACAGACTGGAAGCTACCCCTATGTGAGGTGGTAGAACCTATTTGTACCACTTATGTTATGGCTAGATATAGAACAGCCCCCCGAAGAGCTCATGTATTAAAGGTTCAGATTGTATATAATTAAGTCACAAGGGTTGTAATCTCATCAGTGGAGAAAGCCTAAGTGGTAACCTAGGTAGGCAGGTGTGGCTGGAGGAGGTGGGTCCTTGGGGACATGGCCTTAGGAACTGCGCTTTTGTATTTGAATCCCGTTGCTTGTTTTCTCTCTCTTGCTTTAGGCCTCTGTGATATGAGAGCAGAGCCTTGTTCTCTTCCTCTCTCTGCTTCCCGCTGCCAAGCCCTGAACTCCGCAGACCCGGTCTGACATGGACTGAATCTCTGAAATCTCCAAAAACTGTGAGCAAATAAACCCTCCTTCCTGTAAGTTATGTGGTCAGTCATTTTGTATTACCACAGTGAGAATTTTGGCTGAGAAAACTGTTATATGTCAGAGGATTTTGTATCAACTGTTAAACCATCGGTAGCTTCCAATGGGCCGGTGAGAAATATCCCTGTATTTATACCATGGGCATTGGCAAAAGCTACAAATCTGAGCTTTAGCTTTTGGGGGGGGCAATGTTTGACCAGCACTCAGCAACAGTGGAATCATGTATGCACCATGTAGTTATGATTAAGAATAGAAGCTCTGGAAGCAGACTCTCCTGGATTTGATATCTAGTTTTGGAGTCATTTCACAACCGCAGGAACTTAGGCAAAGTATTTGACCTTTTCAAACATCAGTTTTCCTCCCTTGCTAAGGGGGCACAGGGATCGCAGAGGGCCTTCAGGAGGTTAGAAGGAGATGACCGCGCAAAGCTGCTTCTGCATGCCAGGTAGGGCTGCTGGGTCTTGAAGAACGTCAAAGAACATCTTGAAGGATGACTGCTATGTTAAGAAGGATCCAGAGATCATACCCAGGGGCATCCGCCATAGAGCTGCAATTGATTAGCTATGTCTGTCACGAATGTGGGTGTGTGCATGAAGGAGGGACTGGTGCCCCAGGCGGCAGGCAGAGCGTGGGCACAGGCACAGCAGTCGCTAACATTTAGCAGCCCCGTGTTGTGCCAGGAACTCTTCTAAATGATTTATACCATATAGCATTAACTTGGTTAATCTTTATAAGAATCCAATTAGGCAGCGATTCTCCACTTGGGTGTGACCTTGTCTCCAGGGTACTTCACAAAGTCTGGCAACTGTTGTGGTTGCTGTGATCAGTGTGTGGGTGCTATTGGCATCTAGCGGGTGGGTGGTGGTGGGGGGGGAGAAGGAACCTGGGGATGCTGCTAAACAACCTGCAAAGCAAAGGAGAAGATTGACAACCTCCCCCAAGGTCCCCCAGGATTACCTGGCCCTGAGTGCCCAGGTTGAGAGACTCTGCAGGAAAGAATGGAGTACTATCATCCCCATTGTATTGGTGGGAAAAGTAGGGCACAGGGGGGTGAGGTTCTCAAAGTCATTCAGGAAGCAAATTGCTGGTACTGGATTGCGACCCAAAGCTCATACTCATCACCTCTGCAGCTCTGTAGCTTCTTGCATCTAGTAGGAAAGGTGGCAAAGAGGAGGAGGAGGAGGAGGAGGAAGAACAAGAATTAGAGCGCTTTCTGCAGGCTGCAGCTCTAGGGAGTTATGTTTTCGTTTTGCTCTGCTTGTACTGAAAATGGGCGTTGCCACCATCTTCCCTTGCCCTAGGCTGCCTCCTCTGAGCGCCCGCTGTGAAAGTTCAGTTCTCTCTCAAATTGCTTCTGGAGTTATGGTCCTCCCTCCAACCGCTCCCTGCTCTCTGCTTCTGTCTGTCTGGTGCTGGCAGGTGAGAGCCTATGAGTGTGATTTGCTCTGACATGCCACCGTTGTCTAGTCGATTTTGCCTGGAAAAGTGGAGCTGGGAGTAGCTGCAGCTTCACAGGGACAAAATACCGTCTTTGCACTTCCCACCGATGGGGGCAGGCTGGTGCCAGCTCTCGCGCCATTTGTGAAACAGCAGTGCCCAAGATGCTCCAGGCCCTCTGATTCACCTGAGTGGCATGGCGAGCTGTCAAGTGCCGAGTGGTGAGTCACCTGGAGCCTTCAGGAGCAGAAAGCCACAGTCAGCCATTCCTCAGCGCTGCTGTGAGGCTCCGAGCCCTTGATCGGCCCCATGCTGCTAGGTGAGCAGGCAGCTTATGAACAGCTTGCTGGTTTTAATATAAATAGAGGAGGAGGAGGAGCAGTGTAAAACTTGGATTGCGGAATCAGCTTTCATAGGTGTGCCACAGCGGGGCTGCACCTCTCTGAGCCTCATTCCTTTCCTGTAAAATGAAGAAATGACAGGAGCAGTTGTGAGCATTACAGCTTGTTAGATATCGACAGGAACACAGATACTGCCAAGACTCAAGAGGGTGAGAGGGCAAGAGTTGGCTTCCTTCCTTCCTTCCTTCTCTTTCCTTCCTTCCTCCCTCCCTCCTTCCCTTCCTTTCTTCTTTGTTTTTCTTTCTGTGGAACTGGGGATTAAAGTCAGGGGCATGCTGCCTCCTAGCTACACCCCAGCCCTTTTTGATTTTTATTTGAAACAGGGTCTTGCTAAGTTGCTGAGGGCCTCGCTAAGTTGTCAAGGCTGGCCTTTAACCTGCAATCCTCTGTTTCCCAAGCACTAGGATTATAGGCATGTGCCATCATGCCTGGTTAAGTGGTTTTCTTAGGAATGAAACTAACTCCATTCTCATCATGACAGCTGCTGTGTTGAGAAAAATTCAGAGATCAGTCCCAGATTCATCAGGAGAGTGCCTGATGGATTAGTGATGTCTGTCATGGATGTCGGCATGATGTGGGAATGGGTGTGCACCTGGAGTTTATCCCCAGGTTTGGCTGCATAGTAAGTAGACAGTGGAAACTGTATGACTGCCATCTTTGACTACCTAAGTCACTGTAAATTCAAAGCAAGGAATATTTCTTTGTTTAAGGGAGGGTAGGCAGCAGTAAGGGAAAAGAAGTCGATTGCCTATACATCGATGGTGCCTAATGATAAGTGGCTGAGCTGTGCTACTCACTCTGATGGTGAGTGATTGGAAGCCAAGTGATTAGCTACAGTTATCCCCCTTGCTTGATACTTGTGCTTGCTGCACAGGTTGAGACAAAGGGAGAGGGAGTCCTGGTATCCTCCCGAGTGGATGTAAAGTCTGGACAAAGAATCAGAGAGGCCGGGAAGAGGGGATCAGCTCAGCAACTGAGTCAAGCTAGCCACCTGTCAGGAGCTGGTTTGTGGGGAAGAGAGTTGATAGTAAGGGGGAAATGCAAATCCCAAGTGCATACCCCTTGGTTTTCTCTGCACTCCCAGGCACTCTCTTTAGTTCTGAGCTATCTCCCACTCCAGTGTGGGCTGCTGGCTCAGGTCTGGCCCATCAGAATATTGCAGCCCTGGCCCCAGAGATTGGGTAAGGAGTGGTCACACCATCAGAGCCAATCTAAGAATTTGGTTCAGGAAACTTTCGGGAACTCTTGGGAGAATAGTAACTTTCTTTTCATTACTCTGGTTAGACCAGCGCTCTATGAGCTCAGCGTGGCTGAGGACCATTTGTGTCAGTACACTGGAGGAGAGAGCCTGCCTAAAAACAAAGCCCAAACAGAGAAAAGCGGAGGTAAGAGAGGGCGGGAAGTAGATTCTTAATGACATCATTTGGGCATCTGGATCCAGCCATGCCTGCAGCTAATGCTGCCTGGGACTTGGCACACTTTTTCTTTTAGCAATTTGTGATGAAATTCTTGTCAATATAAAAGGGGAGTCCTAATGAGTTCTAGCTGAATAGCATATCCATATTCAAAACAGCATGACCATAAAGTCACGTAAGCTTTCTTATATTTGCTCTGAGAAAGAAGGTGGAAACTCAGGACAAAGAAACAAGACTAAAAGTCATTCTGACCTGTTAACCATGAGAACTAGAACTTCCATCAAGTGAGTATCTACCACCACATAGGCGTGGACCAGGTGGGCTTGGTAGGTTATCACTGATATTAACAATAAACCCACAGTGTGGGCTCTGTTTCCCAACTGAAGAAATCAAGAATTAAAAAATGACTGCGTCATGCCCAAGGTACAACAGCTGGGTAAATGATGGAGCTTAGATTCGAGTCCAGTTCTGCCTGACGCTAAGGCCCATGCTTTTAATTACACGCTGCACAGCCTCTTGGAGAACATGGACAGGGAGAAGGAGAAGAGCAGAGAGCAGAGCTTATTATAAGCCAAACACAGGGTTGTGCACTATCTTTTGAACAAAGTAATGCTCAGGCTGCAGAGATGGAGAGAATAAAAGAATAAGAAAAGGGAAATCTGTAGGCAGGAAGTGCAAAAAGCTGATGGATGAAAGTCTATATGCAACTTATATTAAAATAATGGATCAAATGCACATTATCAGCTGCTGGAATGTACAATGGCAATGGCTCTCTACTTACTCTCAGTTCACTGTTTACTCTCGAACCCCCAAGGGAATTCCAAGGAAGTCCATTTTGTGGTTTAAGTCACTCCTGGAGAGACTGAGGCTGAGGTGGGGCAGGTCGTCACATTTCAAGCCCGCCCTGACGTTGGTGGGAATAATTCTCACTGTGCTGGAGCAGCTGATCACCTCCTAAGCTGTGGACTGCCTGGAGACACTCACCGTTCTTTATTCTACAAAAAAAATTCTGCCTCAGCGTTCAGCCAAGACAGCACCTGACAGTTAACATGCCACTCATTAGCCAGCTATTTGTCCTGGGCTTGAATGAAAGCCGGCACTTCTTCCTTGGAGACCTTCATTAAGCACAAGCGCTGGTCTTGAGCTGCGTTTTTACCTTCACCATCATCAATATTTAAAGATGTTTAACAATTACAAGATAGCTGGTTCAATGAGTGCCTTTCCCCACTTCCATTTCTTTTATTTCTATAGTCAAAATTCAGAAGAGTTATCTGAGGATGATGAGGATGGTGGTGGTGATGGTGGTGGTGATGATGTTGGTAGTGATAACTGATTATTAAGCTCTTCCCAGGTCATTTATGTACAACATTGTCTCTTCTTTCAGGGTGTTTGCTCCTATCTGTTTGCCTGCTTAGACTTCCCTCTCTTCTTCCTGCCTCTAATTTTCTTTACTCTGCATTTTCACTTAATTATCTTCTATCCCTTTGAATTCCAACCTGTGTCTTTCAGTCAAGCTTTTTTATGATACATTTTTCTTAGCTCCTTTGGTGGTGCTCCCAAATAGATGTGTCATTTGGTGTCGACGTCACCATGATTATGTAATTTCTAGAATAATTGTTTGTACAGTTACTTGCATGCTATCCAAACTGTGTTTAGAAGGTAAGTTCCACAAGAATAAATGCTGCATCATTTTTGCTCACTTTTATTCCCAGGGCTTACCAAACAGCCAGACATCTAGTAAATCCTCCACAAACATTTTACAGCTTCTCTATGAAATAAGCAGATATTACTAACCAAACATTGCAGATGAGGAGACTGAGGCACATGCCTAGGAGTTAAATAATCTCCCAGACTTGAATCCGATCCTGTTTCACACATGCTCTGCCCTGAACCGTTATGTTTGTCATTCTGCTGTATTCTAGAAGTTGACTTTCTTTTTGGCAAGGATCAAAGGGTTTAGTGGTCCTGGAGATCTTTTGAGATCATTCTCAAAGTTTAATGTTCTTTCTTGGGTCTGATGGTCATCAATGTCTGGGTTCCACCATAAAAATATTTTGATTTAAATGATCTTGGGTGAAAACTGGCCTGTCTGCCTGCCTGCCTGCCTTCCTTCCTTCCTTCCTTCCTTCCTTCCTTCCTTCCTTCCTTCCTTCTTTTTTCTTTCTTCCAGATTAAAGCCAGGGGTATTCTATCACTGAGATTCAACTCTAGCCTTATTTTATTTTGAAACAGGGTCTAACTAAGTTGTTGAGGGACTCACTAAGTTTCTGAGTCTAGACTTGAATCTGTGCTCTTCCTATCTCAGTCTCCCAAGTACTGGGATTACAGGCATGTACCACCATGTCCATCTGCATTTGTGTTTCTTTAATGTTCCTCAGATGAGTTGAATGTGCAGTCAGATTGAGAGCCACCAATCTTTTCTTCCCCAACCTCACCAGCCTCATCTCCGGACATTTTTCCATATTCATTCTTCTATCTTCACTTCAACATCCTCCTCCTCTTCCTCCTCCTACTCCTCCTCCTCCTTCTCCT
>PVLC010027013.1:0-22288 GCA_004027655.1 Graphiurus murinus
GCACACACATTAATAAATATATAGGCACATAAATAATTCACTGATTAGTAATATAGTCTGTACTTTTTTGAAACAGCTTTACAATGAGTTGCATATATGTTTTGAAACTACAAAGTCAAATGAAGCCCTGCTCCGACAAAATGTTGTTTGTCTTCAGGACCAACTATTTCAAAAAGAACAAGAAAATGCAAAATTGAGAGAGAAACTTCAGGAATCACAAGGAGCACCCTATCCTTTACCTCAAGAAAGTGATTCAGACCACTCAGCACAGGTGAGAGCTATTTTCCAAAAATATTACCCAGTGCAATACCAAATTAAACCATTTCTTATGATTTACTGAAACAAAATTTAAATAAATTCACCTACACTGGAATATAAATTTTGGCAGTTTTGCATTTTATTATATTCTATATTCTTTGTGAACATGACTATTATATAAAATATAGATTGATATAGACATCCATGTAGAACTACAGAGTACTTAAAGTAAGTCAACCCTTTATATCTGTAGGTTCTGAACTCATGAATTAAACCAAGCAAAAATTGCAAATATTTGAAAAAAATTGCATATGTACTGACCACAAATAGAGTTTTTCTTGTGATTATCCCTAGATAATACAGTATTTATGTAGGTCTCACATTGATTCAGGTATTATAAATAATCAAAAGATGATTTCAGGTACACAGGAAGATGCGCATAGATTGTAGGCAAACGTGATATTTTATATAAGGGGCTTGAGCATCAGCAAACTTTGATATATGCAGGGGGTCCTGGAACCAATCTTCTATGGATATTGAGGGACAGCTTTACATCTATCATGATGAATTATTTGGTTATTGAGGACCAAATTAATAAGTCAGGATTATTTTGAGACTTTTTAACTGAAAGAGGTAATGGAATGGAAAGAATATCTAACTGTATGTCATGAAGTACTTGCCATAATGCCTTAATATCTGTTAGTTAGTGCTGATTCTACCACTATAATGATGTATGATTTTAGACAGGGTATTTGACCTTTATGATTATTTCCTATTGTAAATTAAACTGAACAAATTTCTTATCGTTTTAGGCAAAGTTTCCTCATAAGCACAATGTTGATATTAGTGGTATGTTTCATAGAATGCTGTATGTATTAATGACAATGCATATCAAGTATAGGGCTTGGCATACAGAAAATGGTCAGTGGTACCTCTTTTAGATTATCATGAAGATAACTTTTAGCTTAAATATCTTAAAAAATATTCTATTTCTGTGAACTTGTGTATTTCAGGTATTCTTAATAGTTCTTTAAATTTTGATCTATTAATTTAATTCATAAATACAGTTAATAAAAACAGATATTTGGGTGATTAAGTGCTTAATGATTATCAACGATAATTTTTGAATCTAGAACATTTTCTCTTGAAAATATCTCAGCCTTTAGACAGTAGTATTAAAATTTTCATTATATTACATTGCATTTTTTCTATCATGTATTTATGGCATACAATTATATTATATGCAATGGCCTACTTAATTTAATTTAGTTACTTTATTCATTTATTCATTATAACAAACACTCCTGTTTCACTAACTCATCCCTTAACTGGTACCTTGACTTTTTCACCAGGGTTAACAATTACTATTTATTATTCTGATATTTTTAAAGAAAATTTTCTCACATACAAATTTATGAGGAAATAGTATATTGTTTGGTTTCATGATTTATAGAAATGAGTGAGCATAGTGGCACATGCCTGTAATCTCAGTATTTTGGAGGCCAAAGAAGGAGGGTTTCAGTTTTGAGGACAGCCTCAGCAATATAGCAAGACTCTCAGAAACCTAGTGAGACCATGTTTTGAAACAAAAAGAAAATGCTGGGGGTATAGCTCAGACGTAGAATACCCCTGGGATCAATCTCCAGTAGCACACACACACACACACACACACACACACACACACACACACACACAATGGTATTATAACATGTTGCATTGGGTTTGGTAATTTTGACTCATTGGCATGTTACTTAGACTCATCTATGAGAACAAATGAAACCCAAAATTAACAGAAAGAAATAAAAAAGAACAGAGCAGAAGTAAATTAATTACAGGTTTAAAAATCAGTATAAAATATCAAAGAAACAGTTTGTATTTTGAAGAAATAAAATTGGCAAAGATTTAGCTAGACTGACAAAGGAAATAGAACAAAGCTCCAAATAAAGAAAATCAGAGATTAAAATGTAGTCCTTAAAACCAATACTACAGAATTACAAAAGATTTGCTAGAGACTGTTCAGAATAACTGGATGGCAGCTGGGCGTGGTGGTGCAGGATTGTAATCCCAGTACTTGGGAAGCTGAGATAGGAGGATTGCAGGTTAGAGGCTAGCCTCAGCAACTTGGTGAGGCCCTTTGCAACTTAGTGAGACCTTGTTTCAAAATAAAACATCAAATAGGAATGAGGGTATAGCTCAGAGGTAGAATGCTGCTGGGTTCAATTCCCAGTACCACAAAAACATTAAAAAATAATAAAGAATAATTGGGCTGATGAAAATGGCAACATAGAGGGGGACAGCATGTTCCAGCACTTTGAGACTCAGAACTCAACCACTAAGAAGACTGCTTCTTGACAAGAGAAGAAAAGCAGTGAAAAACTCAACAAAACATTGAAAATTGAAATGTGGTGGAATCAGAGTCAGAAGAGAGAGCAGAGAACTGTAAAGAACTCTATGTGTTTCACCTTGTGAATGCAGAGCGGCAGCAGCAGTGGCAGCGCTATCTTGGCCAGGCTCAGACTGGTGGCTACCAGTACCAGTAGTCCCAGAGACTAACTTCAGCAACGAAGCAGTAGATGATTGTAAAGTCAGTGAGCATAGACCACCACCAAAAGCAGTCAGCACTTCTCTCCATACTAGAAAAAGACCCAGCAACCCAGCTAGATCCTGCAGCTGCAGCTGAACCCATTTCTTTCTGCAGAGACCCAAGACAGTGCAATTAACAAGCTGTCCCAGCAGGAGACGGCCCTGGGTGGACACAGGCACTTGCATGGCAAGGAATTGGCTCGAGGGGTTCGAGACTTTGCAAATCACCACAGCGGAGTGGGGGGATGGAGGCAACTGTTGAACACAGCAGAAACGTGAATTAGTAGACAACCCCTAGAATCCTTAGAGACATTCAGATGAGAGGGTCAGGTCGCAGTTCATAGAGCCCTTGTAGGGACTCTAGGAATCACCACAGGATACCCAAATGTGGTGTCAGCATGGTGTCAGCAGGGGGAAACAACTCAGCTTACCAAGTTGCAGGCTCAGAAAACAATTAAGTTGTGCCTGGCCATGTTTGAGCGCTACAAACACCAAAGCAGCTACCCAGAGCAGCATTGGTGTCCCCAGGGCTAAAAAACTGAGCTACCCAAGCCCCAGGCTTAGAACTATACAATCTCTTTCTGCCAGAGCTAAGGCCTTGGATGGAAATTAGTGGTGGGCCTTGCCTGGAGGTCAGGAGGCCGGGGGCCCAGCAGCCAGCAGCGGGGCTTCACTTGATCACAGATACAGTCTGGGAACTCAACTCTCTCTCCATCAGCAGAGTTTGATCATAACAAGTAGATCAGGGAAGGTGTCCCAAGGACCATCAAAGCTCAGCAGACCAGGCCACAAGCATGGAACATAGCAATCACTGATTTTACTGAGCCAAAGCCCACTGGCCACAAAGGCAGGAGATCAGCTCTCTGCAGTATTGGGCTCACAATTAGAAGAACAGTGGTGGTGTCCTTGGGCCACTAAATCCCAATCAGGAGGCTGCAGGCTCTGAACAGGACATCATGTCTCTGGCCCTGCATAGTTTGGGCTTGGAGAGCATGGCAGCCTGCAGCCAATCAGTGACTTCTGTTTGCCTACACTAAGAAGTATATCTAGTTGAAGAGGCTCTGGGGGACAAACTCAAAAGTTGGATTATATGAGTCATATTAGTAGAGGAAAATACATACCCCCAGCCTAGACCTTATTATAAAGGGATAACAAATAGAAGCGGGATTCACACACAAAGAGGAAGAAGCTGTCAAGACAACAGAAATACAAACTTGAGAACTTTGAAAATAGAATGAGGAATAGCAAAGAAACAATAAACTTCCACAACTCAAAAACAAAGGAGATCACCAATATTGATCTGCAGGAAATGTAAGAAGAATAATTTCGAACTTTTATCTTCAACATGATGAAAGGCCTCAAAGAAAGTGTACAGGACATGAAGTAGGAAATTGAATTCCTAAGAAAGAACCAAATAAAGGCTTTGAATGAAATGAAGGAGTCAATAAATGAATTAAAGACCACAAAAGAAACCAACTCTGGTAGGCTAAAGCACTTGGAAAACCATGTTATCACTCTTGGAAGACAATTCATTCAAAACTGAAAACACAGTCAACGATATACAGAAAACATTATGACAACACAACCTAAAACATCCAAGAAATATGGGACAATGCAAAACATCCTAACTTACAGATAAAAGGTTTTGAAGAAGGGCTAGAGGCACAAATCACAGGTATCAGAAACCTCTTCAGAGAAATAATATCAGAGAATTTTCCAAACTAAGAAAAAGAGGTGGATATCCACATACAGAAGACATTCAGCATACCATCAAGACAAGATAAAAGAAAAACCTCCCAATGCCACGTAATAATAAAAATGACTAACATAGAGGACAAGGAAAGAATTTTAAAAGCAGAGAGAACAAACGAATGGGCAACATTCAGGGACAAAACAATAAAAATCACTCCAGATTTGTCAACTCAAGTCATGTATGCCAGGAAGGACTGGTATGATGTACTCCACACCCTGAATGAAAACAGCCTTCATATGACTGCTATATTCAGCAAAGATATGATTCAAAATTGATGGAGAAATAAAAACATTCCAAGAGAAGCAGAAACTTAAAGAATTCATGACTACCAAGGCAGCACTAGAGAAAATACTTAAAAAAATGAAACACAAAGAAGGAAAAAAGCAAATTCCACAACCAGTGAAGAGGTGAACTCCACCAGGCAGTCAGCTAAGCAAAGGAGAAATAATACTACATCAAACAGAAAATAGAACTCAGAATGACAGGAAACAAAAGCATATCTCAAGAATAACACTGAATATCAAAGGTCTTAACTCCTCAATTAAAGCACATAGACTGGCAATGCAGATTAAAAAACATAATCCAACTATATGCTGCTTGCAAGAAACTCACCTTACAGCCAAAGATATCCATATGCTAAAGGTGAAAAGATGGAAAAAGATATACCATGCAAATGGAGACCAAAACCAAAAAGGGGTAGCAATGCTCATGTCTGACAAAACAGACTTTAAGCTAAAACACATCAGAAGAGACAAAATGAGTCACTTCTTATTAATAAAAAGAATAATTCATCAAGAAGATATGGTGAAAGTGAACATTTATGCCCCCAAATGTGGGTACATCCACTTTTGTAAAACACTCTCTGGGTCATCAGGTCTCAAATAGACCCAAATACAATAATATTGGGAGACTTCAACATACCACTCATGCCACTGGATCAATCATCCAGACAAAAGATGAGTAAAGACTCTCCAGACCTAAAGAACACTAAAAAACCATATATATAATTTCAACCAGCAACTTCTGGATACATACATTCTTCTTGGCTATCCATGGAACCTTTTCCAAAATAGACCACATCCTGGGCCATAAAACAAGCACTAGCAAATTTAAAAAATGTAATGTAAATCCCTGCATCTTCTCAGATCACAGCAGAATGAAAATAGAAATCAATCATGCGAAAAGAAATGTCATATGGATTGTTAAATATTTCTAGTATTTTGGTATGACATAAATATAACCCTGTATGAAGAAACATATCTTTGATCATGTAACAGGTTTGTTTAGATTTTTCTAAAGCTAATACACATATTGTAAACCATTAGAAATTAAGAAGACAAATAAAGATTTCCTTTTAATAATTGTATGGCAACAAATTGGGAACCCTACAAGAAATTGATGAATATCTGGATACATATAACCTGCCACAATTGAATCAGGAAGACACAGAAAACCTGAATAGATCAATATCAAGTTACAAAATTGAACCAGTAACAAAAAGTCTGCAGAAAAAAAAAAAAAGAAAGAAAATCCTAGAACTAGGTGGCTTCTGTGAATTTTATCAAAACCTTAAAGAAGAAATAATGCTAATTCTTCTCAATTCCAAAGTATTGAAAAGGTTGGAATGCTTCCAAACTCATTCTACAAGGATAGCATTATTCTGATACCAAAACCAAATAAGGACACAACAATAAAAAATACTATATATCCCTAATGAGCACAGATGTAAAAATTCTCAATGAAATACTAGCAAATTGAATCTAGCTACACATAAAAAATGTTAGCCATTATAAAGTGATATTTATCACAGGGATGCAAGAATCATTCAGCAATAGCAAATTAATAAACATAAAAACATCACAGCAGCATAATGAATAAAAACCATATGATCA
This sequence comes from Graphiurus murinus, assembly GCA_004027655.1. Taxonomy (NCBI): domain Eukaryota; kingdom Metazoa; phylum Chordata; class Mammalia; order Rodentia; family Gliridae; genus Graphiurus; species Graphiurus murinus. The sequence goes on from PVLC010027013.1 coordinate 6,487, forward strand.
TCTGATAAAATTTAATATCCCTTTATGATATAAACCTGAAAAAAGTATAGAAGAAATGTAACAACATAATAAAGACTGTATATGACAAACCCATGGTCAACATCATAACAAACAGAGAAAAGCTGAAATTATTCCTTTTATGATCAACAATAAGACAAGGATATCTATTTTTACCACCCATATTCAATAAAGTATTGGAAGTCTTAGAACAATAAGATAAGAGAAAGAAATAAAGGACATACATTGAAATAGGAAAGGAAGTCAAATTATCCCTGTTTGAAGATGACATTTGTTTATATACAAAAAAGCCTGAAGACTCCAGAAAACAAAACCAAAAAAACCTGATAGAACTGATAAATGAATTCAGTAGTGTTGTAGGGTTCAAAATCAATATATGAAAATCTGCACCTTTTTAATATAGTAATAAGGAAATTGCAGAGAAGTCAAGAAAGCAATCTCATTCACAATAACTACAATAAAATAAAATACTTAGAAATCAGTTTAACCAAGGAAGTGAATTATCTCTGAATATTACAAAACACAGATTAAAGAAATTAAAGAGAAAATAAACAAATGGACAGACACCCCTCTTCATGGATTGGAATAATTAATATTGTTAAAAACATCTATACTGCCCAAAGCAATCCACAGATTCAAAAAAGTTTCTAGAAATACCAATTAAATTCATCAGGAAAAAGGGGGGGGGGAGAGAGAGAGAGAGAGAGAGAGAATGAATGAGAATTAGTGTATTGAAGAGTTGCACATGCATGTGTATTGCCGCAGTATTCATAATAGCTGAGATACAGAATCAACCCAGGTGTCTAAAAACATGTGAATGGATAAAGAAAGCATAGTACATATACATGATGGAATGTTATTCAGTCACAAAACATGAAACTGTCATTTGCAGTAGCATGGATGAAACAGGAGGACATGTCGAATAAAATGTTAAACACAAAAAGACAAATGTTGTTTCCAATTATTGTAAAAGCTAAGAAGTCGATATCAAAGAAGTAGAGAATAGAATAATGGTTACAGAGCTAGGGAAGGTGTGTGAAGGGGGCATAGGAAAAGAATGGTTAACTAGGTTTAGGTGTGCATTTGGATAGGAAGAACAACTTCTCATGTTCTATATCACACTAGGATAACTAGAACAATTAATTGAATATTTCAAAATAGCTAATAGGATTTTTTTTTTTTTTTTTTGCGGTACTGGGGATTGAACTCAGAGGCATTCTACCTCCGAGCTATACCCCCAGCCCGATTTTTTTATTCTTTAATTTGAAACCGAGTCTCACTAAGTTGCGGAGTGCCTCAGTAGGTAGCTGAGGCTGGCCGCGAACCCGGATCCTCCGGTCTCAGCCTCCCGGATGCTGGGGTTACAAGCGTGCGCCACCACGCCCGGCTTGCTAATAGGATTTTAAATGTTCCTAGCAGAAAGAAATGATGTGTTTAAAGTGATAGATATACCAGTTACCCTATAATTACAATTGTATACATGTATTAATATTCCATTCTGTATTACATAAATATGTACAACTGCTGTGAGTCAATTAAAAATAAAGATATATTCCTAGTAAGTACTTGGGAGGCCGAGACAGGAGGATTGCAGGAACAAGACCAGCCTCAGCAACTTAGTAAGACTCTCAGCAATATAATGAGACCCTGATTCAAAACAAAAATTAAAAAAAAAAAGGCTTGGGGTATAGGGTGGAATGCTTCTTAGTTCAATCCCTGGTACCACAAAAAATAAAATAAAATAAAATAAAATAAAAAATAAATAAATGAAGACTAAGTGGCAAGTAGAATATATGGTTGAGAGGAAATGATAGGAAGATTTCATTCTTCCATTTTTTTTTTCTATCCCTAATTTATTTGAAATGCTTGTAATGGGCCATTCTTTGTCTAAGATTTGTGATTTTTGTCTAAGGATGGATGAGAACTTGTAAATTTTGGAGTTAGATTGCATGGGCTTAGATTACAGACTTAATCACATCTGTGTGAACTTGGTCAAGTTACTTTTCTACATCAACTCATTTTTATAATTAATAAAAATGTGTATTACACTAGTACCTACCTTGTAGGAATTTTATGAAGATTAGAGTAGTAAATGTTGGGTCTTAATATCATTATATAGAGAAGAAGGATTATGTGTCATATTAGTAAATTTGAGGTTTCTTTTTCCTAGTTTGGTGATGACTTATATTATCTTCTTTCTGATCCCATTTATTCAAATTATTGGTGAGCTGACAGTCTGCCATAGAAAAGGGCAACGCTAATTGGTTCATAGGGGACTACAACCTGTGACCTTTGATTTCTTAGCACCCTGCTCTTAACTAGCTGAATTCTGAATGATTGCCGATTCTAATCTCAGAGTGATTGTTTATCTTTTTTATGCAGAAGTATTCAATTTATTGCCTTGGAGGAATATCTTTCAGTAGAGGACTAGCAAGAAACCAAAGCCTTAAATTTACTATATTTACTTGTGAAAGGAGATATATTCCTCGTGGCTAAACCAGTATCATAAGATCAGAGTTGCAAATTTTAACCATAGTCTTATTTTTATTTTTTTCATAATCTCTATTCCCTCTTAAGTTGTGGTCTTCTTTATGTAGTTTTACTTTATGTTCTTATTTCTTAAATTTTTTATTTCAAAATATTTGAAACCTACAAAAGCATAAACGCACCAATACTCTAAATGCTACCTTTGTGCACCTCCCTGATCCATCTTACTACTCTCTTGGATTTTGTATTTATTAATTCTTGTCTATCAAGACTGTGTTTTCTAAATTAATATGTTGATTTGTATTGCTTTTATTTAAACCTTAAAAATATCATCAACTGGATGGCATGTTGACACAGAGGTTTGAGACCAACCTCAGCAACATAGCAAGACTCTCAGCAACCCAGTGAGACCCTGTTTCAAATATAAAATAGGGCTTGGGGGTGTGTTTTGCAGTTATAACACCCCTGGGTTCAATCCCCAGTACAAACAAAATCATGGTATATTGGTCTATGACTAGTTTTTTTTTTTTAACTTTTATTTTTGTAAGGTGATTGATTGCTATTTAGTGTAGCTCTAATTCTTTTTCCTTTCCCTTGCAATTGTCTATCATATAAATAAACTACAGTTTATTTATGTTATGGTCTGGATGTATTCCCCCCACCACCATGAAGCCTAATCCTTAATTTGTTGAAGCCTAATCCCTAATTTGAGGATATTTTGCGGTGGGACATTTGGGTGGGGTTTGGAGATGGGACAGAGGGAAGGCATTGCTCTCATGAATGACACTGAGCAGTACATTTTTGTAATTTATCAGATATCCAGTTTATGATATTTTGTTACAGCAACCCAGGTGGACCAAAACAATTTATCCATTCTTTTTGAGAATAAACGTGTGTGTGTATGTGTGTGTTTCTCATAAGAATTTCAATACATTGCTGCCATGACTTCTTAGTACATGTCTTCTGACACACATATGCAAGATTTTATCTAAGATTTATTGCTAAGGGTATAATCGCCTATAGATTTACCTAAATATGTAAATGTTTAGGCTTTATCAGAAATGCCTAAATGTTTGTCAAAGTGACTGTCTCAAATTATAAACTTCTTAGGTGCATTCTTTTTTCTTTCCTTTTCTTTTTCTTGATACTAGTGATTGAACCCAGGTGCTAAGCATATGATGTGTCTACCACACTGCTTTCTTAAAGTTATAAACTTATATATCATTCTGGTTTTATTTCATCTTTTTATTTCTAATGATGTTCAGCATATTGTATTTATGTGAAATATCTACTTTGTATCCATTTTTTAATTAAAATGTCTTTATTTTTATTGGTGTTCTGTATTTTAGATACTAATATTTTGTTGGTTATTATATTATTTAACATAATGTCAGATTCTAAATTTTTAAATGTCTGTGCCCTAAAATAATTTATTTCTCACTTATATGACAACTCAGTGTGAGTCTTACTTGGGCTTTCAATTTCCAGGCTCCTTTCATCTTTTGGACCCACTGTCTTTAAACATGGCTCCCAATGTTGTCCTTGGCTCATCTCTATTCCACCTTGCCAAAAGGGGAAAAGAACTCAGAGAATCACATTAGGAAGCTTTATCAATCAGGTTTAGAAATGGTACATATCACTTCTGCTGACATACAATTATTCACAACTCAATTATTTACCCAAATAGTATGTAATTGCAAAGAAGATTGGGAAGTAGATGCCCGTTTCCAACAGCAGAAAGTGAGTTTAGAGATGAGGCAGTAGTCTTAGCTATCAGTTGTACATGTTGCACAGATCTTGTTTGTGGCTTTTTTTTTTCACTTGTACTCTATGGTGTTTTTTTTCAAAAATGAAGTTATTAATTTTAATACAGCTAATCTCAATATTTTCACTTAAGTTGGTATATATTATATATTTTTAAAGAAATTTTACTTATCCTGAAATCATAAAGATATTCTCCCATATTTTCAACTGAAATGTTATAGTTTTGACTTCCACATATAAGTCTGTAGTCTAGGTGGGATTGATTTTTTTTTTTTTTTTTTTTTTGTGGTAGTGGGGATGGAACCCAGGGGCATTGTACCTCTGAATTACACCCCTAGTCCTGTTTTTTATTCTTTATTTTGAAACAGGGTCTCACTAAGTTGCAGAGGGCCTCATTAAGTAGCTGAGGCTGGCCGAGAACCCATATCCTCCGGTCTCAGCCTCCCAATTACTGGGATTAGAAATGTGCGCCACCACGCCTAGCTGGATTGATTTTTCAATTTGCTATAAAGAAAGAAATTTAACTTTAAAAAACCTGGATATTTGCCTCAGTACTCTTAATTGTGCGAATAGTCACATTTTCTTAGTGATTTGTAGTGACACTTATTATTCCATGTACCTGTGTATTCATATTTATGTGGGTCCATTTCTGCATTTCTATGCTCTGTATTCATTTGTATTGTGTAATTTCTTTTAGTGTTTGAAGCATCAGATGTATTTCTTATATTGCTTTGTAATGAGCCTTAAGTGATATGACAAATTTCCTCATATTAGTATTTTTCAACAGTGTTTTGGATATTGTTTATCATTTTCTCTTTGATATAATATTATAAATAGCTATCAACTTCCCTGAAAAACCTTTTGGGGATTAGTTTGAGCAGAACTGACATCTTTACTGTTTTTATTTATTTATTTGTGGTACAGGGGATTGAACCCAGGGCATTATACCTTAAGCTATATCCCAAGCCCTTTTTTTGTTATTTTGAAACAGGGTCTTGCTAAATTGATGAGTCTCCCTACGTTTCTGATGCTGGCCTTGAACCTGTGATCCTCCTGTCTCAGCCTCCCAAGTACTGGGATTATAGGCATGTGCCAAAATGCCCTGCTATTGTCGCAGTTCTATGTATGAATGAATATTCTATGTCTCCTTTAATTTATGTCTTCTCTAATGTATTTAAATAAAGTTTTGTAGTTTTACCTGCAGAGGACTTAAAATCCTTTATTAGATTTGTGTCTGAGTAGCTTACATTTTTGTTGGTATTTTAACTATTTGCATTTTTGTTAGTTTCTGTTTCTCATGTATAAAAATGCAGTTGATTTTTAAATGTTTATCTTATATTTAGCCACCCTGCTAATCTCTCTTTTTTTTTTTTTTGTAGATTAATCTGGGTTTTCTATGTAGACAGTTATATAATATGTAAATTAAGGCAATTTTGTTTCTTTTTAAAATGTCTAATATATTATACCAATTTCTATTCATAACACTAAAGTTTCACAAAAAGTGATGTCAGTAGTTAGTTAAAAAAATCAATCTAACAGTTTAGTATTGCTAGTGACTATTTGTTACAATTAAAGTATTTTAATTTCTCAGTTGGTATGGAGGAAATCAGATTGTATTACCATAAGTGGGGCTCAGAATACTGTTAAGCTTGGAAATAGTATGCCAAAGTGAATAATTGCTTTGCTTTTGTTTCCTTTAATGATTTTTACTTTATTATCATTTCTTGTACATTTTTTCTCATTTCAACATGGAAGAATATCAGTCTTTTCTGTATGTCTTACTATTATATGATCAAAATAATTTGTAGTATATTAGAACAGCGTACCATATATAATCTGCTTTTATATTATTCTTAACACCATCTTATTTCAAACATAATTTCGAATTTATAGACTTAAACTCAGAAAATTAATTTGTTCTATAGTATTATTTTAAATAAAACTGCATTGTTATTTGTTGTTTGATACAATTATGTTCAATAGTATATATTTTTAATTTAGATGTATTTGTAGACATGGCCTCACAAATATACAGAAAACAATCTCTTGATAGTTTTATATTTAATCAATCTTCGGGAAAAACAACAATAAAATATAACCTGGTTTTTAGCTTTGATAAATAAAGTTTTTAAAAGAAAAATTTGAAGTCTTTATCTTTTAAAAATCTTAATTTTGTTGCTAAATCTTTGTGCATTATATTCACAAAATTTGAACTGGTTATAATTACACAACTCCACTATCCTACATGAAAAATAAATTATTTCTACTTAAAACAGCTGCCAATATTCAGATATTTTAAGCCTACTTTAAGTTTCAAGAATAAAACAGCCCAAGATATTAAAATCTAGAAATTTAGCATATATAATGGAAACTGCAACTCAACTTTAACTACTCTATAGTGGCACTTCTCTTGCTGCTATAATAAAACTTAGGAATGTTTAGTGATTTTTTTTTCCTACTATTATTCAAAATTACATTACCCTTACTGAAATCTGAATGGCTTTTAGTGGATTAATTAAACTGTAGCTGGTTTGCCATCTGGGTGCAGCTTGTTTAGCTGCCTTTCCAAGGAAAAATTTCTCATGGAATAAGGAGTGTTTTTTGTTAGAATACAGTTGGTGGGCTTCACTCTCTAAAAAACAAATCGTTTATGCTTTTTTATGTGAAATTTGTGATGGGATTCACTTTGTAAAATATAAAACCTACTAGTGACTTTCTTTTTAAAGGTTATTAATGCAATATAAGTAAATAAATTTGTAAAAGTATATTTTGTGTCTCGGTAACTTAAAATATTAAGCAGAATCCTAGGTTTAGGCTAAATGTGAAAAAAATGGGACAGAGGGAATTAACTAAATCTGATTTTTATGGCTCAAGTGGTTTCATTAAATTAGAGTGTTCTGTGTTGTTCATTAATGAACTTGTGCCATATGCTTTAACTGTTCTGGTCAATAGCTGATAAAGAAAAGCTGTGGATTTGATTTTTTTTTCATATAAAGCTGGATAAAAATATCCATGTGATAGGCTTTTATCAAAGGAGTTACTTTGAATTCAGTAACTACTACTGAGGCAATATGGCTCGCAATTTGCGACCCAAAGGTAGTCATACATTATTGGAATACAGCCTACTGCGCTTCACATTACACAGATGTGAAGGCCTGATTATAGCTGCTTCATAATTAACAGTGATCCGATTTGTTTTGTGGCATAAATGGTGCATGTGTAGAACATTAGCCATGGCACTCTCATTCAAATTCAACTCAAGGGCTCAGCGGCAGGCGGGTCACGAGCTTCAGGGAGTAGAAGCACAAGCTCCTCCATATGTTCTTGCCGCATCTTACTATGGCTATGAGTGCAAGTTAAGTTCCCCAAAGAACCTAATCGTGTTCTGTAATTACAGCGCGGCTTTCTGCTGGCTAGAAATGAGGGAGAAGCTAAAACACTCCCTCATCAGATAATTTGTAAATTACTTTACATGGCGGATGCCTAACTCAGTTGGTTTTCAACTGCTGAAATTATAAATAATTGTAACAGATGTGGCAATATGGCTGGCCTCCAATAAATGAGGCCCTTGATAATTTGGCCAACCCTTTGACAGGCCAATTTAATAAAATGTGAACAAAATCTTCTTGCTAATAATTTATCATCCTTTTTCCCAATAGAATAAATTTAATTACCCTAGCAGTTAACAAGGTCACACCCAGATGCCAAACTCGGCTACAGTTTTGATAATGCAATCAGGAATTGAGAGGTGATGACAGCGTTGTTGTTTTTTTCATTACCTGGCTTCACATAAACACAGGTGGCGTAGCTTTCTTGTCAGTTTTTAATAATTACAGGCTATTATGGAATGCATAGTTAGCAGATTGAAAACCACACTTTAGTGAATTTGTTTGAGTATGATTGAGGTTTTAATGTATAGAGATGATAATGCATAACAAGCATAGTCCCTTGCTTATAACATTAGTGCACAAATTTTGATTTTCTTACTGGTGACATAAGTGTTAAGTGCTTATAAAACTTAGAGTATGTATTATAATAAGTAATGGATAGTACCCCAAAGTCACATATTTAGAGACATGACATAGAGGAAATTTAATTCTTTGAATCTAGAAATTCATTTTAGGATGTTTTAACATACACTTTAAATCATTCAGATTAGCAAATTCTGACAGAATGTGAGGCTTACTTATAACATCTTTTGGACAAGCCTGAATGTGTTCCATTTGCTACATAAGATAAAAAGAAATCCATAGAAAAATCAGTCTTTTCATCAGTTTATAAGTATGTCCAGGATTAGTTTATTCTTAAGATGGGAATCTATACTCAGTGCATATTTATGGAGTTAACACTCTAAACACTCTTCTGTCACATATAAATATCACTAATTTTTGTCAGTGCAGTATATTTACATATTATAGAATAAATACTTAGGTTGTGGTTGCTCGATTTTCCTAACAAAGATGTTATTGTTATCCACTGGAGTTGAGTTTATAAGCAGTAAAGCATCCATGAATAACCAGTCAGTGTTAAGTTTGATACAGTGTGTGAAAGGAATTAAAGTTATGAAATAGTTCCCTTTTATTTTGCTATACTAACTTGACTGTACCATAGAAATATTTAGATAGAAAGGGAAGGTTAAATTTGACTATCGTACTGAATTTTGCTATGATGTGAGACTTGGATGGTATTTATGAGAGGGGATAGTAATATTTTAAATTTTAACAACATAATAATGTTATTTTATAGATGAAATGTGAGGATGTTTAAGTTAAAAGTGTGTAATGGAAGAAATGTAAATATTTATATTATTTAAAAAAGAATGTTAAGTGAATTTTGCTGATAGACAATTCTTACTTGGTTTAGTTATCATTCTAAAAATAAAGTTTACATTTCAACTGGTATCCTAATTTTGTTTGTGAAGTTTATGATAAGACTGTTTTGATTTATGATATCATGTTGATATTATTTTTCCTTCTCTTCTTTTTTCAAGAATATATGGCTATTATTAAAGTCATCTATTTTCAGGTTATGGATGATTCAGCTAAAATTGTTTATGATTTGGCAATATATGTCTTTCTGCAGCTCTAAAACAATTGAAAATATAATGTTATGTTTCTGCAGAGATTCCATTATTTTATTAGAAGAAAATCATATATGATATTAATATATTTATAAATATACAAGCATACTCTTTTAACTCTCTTCTTTCAAAAGGATTCAATTTATTTTGAAAGAACAGTAATTCAAATTATATGTATATATGTATATTATATATATTGAGTTTTTTATATGCATACATGTACATTACACATACATATATGTGAAATATATTAGATTTTCAGTGAAATACTCCTTTAGGGGAAACTATTTCTTTCGTTGGTAGATTACAGCCTTTTTAAATGTTTTGTTTTGCAAAAGGCTGTATTATATACTGACATATTTGGAATTTATAAATTTCTTAAATAAGTGAGATAATGCATGCAAAATGCTAGGAACTAAACACTTTTTCTCTAAATGCTTATATGTGGAAGGAGTTATTTAAATATAGGAGGAAATAAATTTAATTAAAATTTACTAGTAAAATAGTACAACTTACAATTCTTTTATATTATTGTGGCTGTGAAATACTTTTCTATTTATCAGGCAATATTCAGTCAATTTCTATCATAATACCATACAATATTGCTTGGGTTTAATGCACTATAACTAGATATTTAAATTCTAGAAGGTTTTGTTATTTTTAGTTTTTTGGTGCTGAGGATTGAACCCAGGGGCAATCTACCTCTGAGCTATTCCTTCAGCTCTTTTTAATTTAAATTTAATTTAATTTAATTTTATTTTTGTGGTACTGAGGATTGAATCCAGGGACATTCTACCTCTGAGCTACACCTTCAGCCCTATTTTATTTATTTATTTTTTTGAAATAGGGTCTCAGTAGGTTGATGAGAGTCTCACTGCTTGTTGAGGCTGTCCTGGAACCTGTGATCCTCCTGTCTCAGACTCCCAAGTACTAGGATTACAAGTGTACACCACCAAATCTGTTTGTTTTTTTTTTAATTTTGAAATAGAGTTTTAAAAATTTAAAAACAATTTTTTTTTTTGAAACTAAATTGCTCAGGGTCTCCCTGGGCTTGAATTTGTGATCCTCTTGTCTCAGCCTCCCAAGTACTGAGATCACAGGTGTGTATCACCACACCCCTGGATCTTATATAATATTTTAAGTAGTAATTGGCAGAACATTGAAAGGCTTCTCACCTACTTCTATTGTGTATCTTCTGTAGGACTTCTCAATCAAAATTAGTTTGATGGATCAGTATGTAAAAAATGTTATGTAGAGGCTGGTGATATAGTTTAGGGGTAGAACATGTGTTTTAGCAACTATAATGCCCTGGGTTCAAGCTCCAGAAACAAAACAAGACAAAGAATAACTGTTCCCAACTGGAGGCCTTTAGACACATACTCCACTAATTATTCCTTACCTGATTAACTGTGGTCTGGCACCCTACCACTATATTCCAATAATGTAAACAAAAAGGAGAAGATTTTTTAAATATTAGAAAAATTGAAATTAATTTATAAAAAATAACTACTATCAAGAAAGATTATTAGATAACTTGATTTTGCTGCACATATAAACAACTTTTATAGGGGATACAGATACTTTAAAAATCTATGGGGATTTATATATATCCTCAGACATATATAACCAGATTTAATAATTATCTATATTTGTAGTTATTAAATTTTTAAAGCTGAGGTTTTTTATGCAAGTAGGGTTACAACACAAAACATTGACTTCACAGTAGAGTGACCTGACAAAAACTATTTTATCCAGGTGACCAGGGTCAACATTAATAGTCATAAATTATGTTGATAGTATATATTTGCATTAGTTTGGTTATAGTTTGTCTCCCAAGGATTCATGTATTGGAAGTTTAGTCCTCAGTGTGTCAAATTTAAGAGGTGGTAAGACCTTTAAGAGGTGGTGCCTAGTGGGATATAATTAGGTCACTGAAAGTGCTGACTTTGGAAGGAATTGGTGCAGTTCACCCCTCCTCCCCCCAGTTAATTTCAGGAAGACTGAGTTATGAAAGAAAGAAAGGAAGAAAGAAAGAAAGGAAGAAAGGAAGGAAGGAAGGAAGGAAGGAAGGAAGGAAGGAAGGAAGGAAGGAAGGAAGGAAGGAGAAAGCCTGACTTTCCTGACACTGGCTTCCTCTATCCCAGGTGATCTTTCCCTCTCACATGCATATTTGCCATGAAGCCATCTGCCATGTTATATAACCCAGGGAGGCACTTGTCAGAACAGGCATCAAACTTTCAGCTTCCAAAACTATATGCTAAGTAAACCTCTTCTCTTTATAAAACACCCACCTTCTGGCATTTTTTTTATGGCAATGGAAAAATGGACTAATAAAGTATCCTAGATCATGTGATAAAAATGATACTTCTATTATCTTCCTCCCTAAAACTCATATCCCTAGTGAGATCATGAGAAAAACATTACACAGATTCCAAAGAAGGGACTTCCTACAAAATAACTGTCAAGCTCATCATAAATAGAGAAATTCTGAAAAACTGGTACAGGCAAGAGGAGGCCCATAAGATATGACAACTGAATGTAATATATTCTAGTTGGAATACTGAAACAAAAAAATGAACATTAGGTAAGAACTAAGAAAATCAGAATATATACTTTCATTGATAATAACATGTAAATATTGGTCAGTTATTGGTAACCAATATACCATACCTAACGTAAGATGTTAATAATAGGAGAAATTAGGTAGGTGGGAGTAGGAAGTACAGGAGAACTCAATATAGTATCTGCTAAATTTTTCTGTCTATAGGAAACCGTTCTAAAAAGTAAACTATTAATTTAAAAAAGGAAGTTAAAGGACAAAATTATAATCCCCCTCACATTTTAAAGTCTGGGAGTTAGATCCCAAACTTAATCTCTAAGAACTCTAAGGGACAATTTTATCAAGATACTTTTATGCTGAAAATTTTACCAACTTCTATTCATTTGTAGAAAAAAACAAGTATTTACATTTTGAAATGCATTTAGTAACATGCTTACTATAGCAATTTTGCGGAAATTCGGATGATTATGAAGAAAACTCGCATACAATCCTTCTACGTAGAAATTTCAGTGTTTCCTTTTTCCTATTCATGTTTGGTACATATATATTATATAGCATAGTATAGCCATTTGTACCCTGGTTTTCTCTGTTTATATCTCATTCCTCAGCATAATCGAATGCTAAGTCAAAGCCTTGGTACCTTTTAAAGAGCTTTGATGCATATTTCAAAACTTCTATAGAAAATTTGTAGCAGATATTTCCATTATCATGTTCTTAAAATACAGGACGTATAAACTGGGTCTCATCAACATTTAAAGATTTTGAACTTCCCTTGCAAATCCTAATTCCTTGCTTTACCTGAAAAATTAAGAGATCTAGTAGTAGTGGACAACAGTTGACTAGAGTTGAGTAGCAACTGCCACAAATAACCTTATTCCCCAACAGTAAGACTGGGTAATGTTTGACACTTCATTTTGTTTATACTTTAAGAAAATGGTTGTATAAAGAAAAATATGAAAGACTTCTTATGAATATATTTATAGCAAAAGTGATAGAAGTCAAGAGGGAGAAAACTATTTAAGAAAATGGGAGCAATATAAGTTACTTTATGGAAACAAAGAATATGTCTACATGGTTTAATGTCCAAGTGTCTTTGTTGAATGAATTAAAAACTGTCATTTTAAAACAAACCAAACACAACCCATGTTATCAGTTTACGTTATTTTTCTGTGTCCTATGTGAATTTATCACTATTTTCATAGTATTTTAAACTTAAAATTGTTATTTACTGAGGAATTTTGAAAGAATGCTGCCTAAATATCCTTTATTGTTAGAAATAAACTTAATATTGTTAATAGTAATAGAAATAGTATTAGAATTAAGTCTTTTGTTTTCAATTAACATTTTAAACCTCTTCATAAATATTTTAATTATCATTGCAGATTCTTTACTGAGTACTAATTTTTATATTTTTAGAAGTTAGAAATTCTTAGAATTTAGAAAATTCATTTTGTAAAGAATACTGGATTGCTTATTGAGTCTGCCACATAACTAATTTTTTTCTTTCTCCTGTTTTATTCTATTTTTACTTTGAACAAATTCAAAGTCTATTTAAGCGAATGATAGGATTTAGTATATATTTTATGATTTTATTTGTGGATACCTGGCAGGTAGCAATTGAAAATTATTTATCTTGGCAGCTGATCAAATGAGGTATTTGTGAAAATTATGAATTTGATTATTAAATAGAAAAAAATAAAAGGATAAAAGTTGAACAGTGTCTAAAATGGGGTAGGAAAAATAGGGCAAAATCATATAGTTACTGGAAGAAAAATGATTTAATTATTTTAATTTCATGTTCAAAACAAAGTAATGAAGGAAGTAACATATTACAAGTATGATAATAGTATAATAAAAAAGGTACTTTGAAGAAAATGTATTTTAGTAGTATGATTGAATAAAATGAAAAACAAGTCAGGTGATTTAAATAGGAGTAAAATATGAGAATATAAATCAAAGAATGTTCCCTCATCACAGAAATTGAAAGTTATAAATAAGAATATTTTGTCTATTCCACCCAATAAGAGAACAGTAGGCAAATTAGAAAAAGATATTTTTCCTTGTCAGTCAGTGTGTGTGTGTGTGTGTTGTGTGTGTGTGTGTGTGTGTGTTATGTGTATGTGAGAGAGAAAGAGAGACAGAGAGAGAGAGAGAGAGAGAGAGAGAGAGAGAGAGAGAGAGATCTCCTAGTACTTAGGAATATTATTTAGAAAGGATGGGGTTTTCCATAAATTTAAATAATAATAATAATATTCCTAGAATATTGATAGTTTGTATACAATGGAATTTCACTCAGCCATAAAGAAGAACAAAATCATGTTATTTGCAGGGAAATGGATGGAACTGGAAAACATTATGTTAAGTGAGATTAGTCAGTCACAAAAAGTAAAAAATTGTATGCTCTCCCTAATATGCGGATGCTAGGGAGAAGATGGGGCATAAGAGGGACTCCAGATGGAGAAGGAGAAATCTTAGGTGAGCAGAGAAGTTGACTTAACTGAAGGTGATGGGGGCGGGCACCCTAATGCACATGATGTACTTTCACAAACATATCAAAGTCAATCACTAATCTGAACCTGAGAAGGAGGAAGGGCGAGGGAGTGGGGTGGGAATTGGGGAAGGGTTAAATGAGAAATGTGTGCGTGTATACCTTTATCAGTTTTTACCTAAAAAAGGTGTATGATTACAATGCACCAATTCAAAAAATAAAATTAAAATTAAAAAAAAGAATATTGATAGTTTGTATCATAAGATTTGACATTCCTTTGTGGGTAAATCAACAAAAACTTTGTGTTCACTATGATTCTGTATTTTTATTTTTTGCAAATGAAGTGGTTTATTTGTAATAGCATATATGCATGGGTTTTATGGTCTCAAATACATTCAGTGGTGATGGTAGCAGTCTATTAGCATAATTCTAGTTTCCATAAATAGATTTTCTACAAGCTTAATTTTCTTGTGATTTCTTTTGTTAAAATGTGGGGCTTACCATTAGCAGTTTATCTGACACATGAATAAATTTTAAAAGAGAATCATGAACAGAGTATTGACTTCTAAAAATATCAAAGTTCTTGAGTCATTATTAAATTATGATACATTAAAAGCTAATTGGACCTATGGTGTTAGTGGTTTCCTTTCCCCAACCTTATATTCTATGTTGTTATATGATGCTTGATGATCAGATGGTGGATTGAATTATCTTGCCATGAAATTTATATCTATAGCCACAAATTTGAAATAAATAATTTACAGATGAGTGGTATATATCCTGAAGCCATAATTTAAAATTTTCTCCTGTGAGTCTATGTGGCCATATTATTTATGAAAATATTTATTATAGACTCTTTGTTATTTTATTGAAGAATGCCATTCTATTAGCTCTTGATAGTTCCCTTTTTCTTTTTTAAAATTTTGTTCCTGAAGATCAAATTTAGGGGCTATGCCTCTAGCCCCTTGTAGTTTATAGCTTATTCTTTTTTTTTTTTTTTGCGGTACTGGGGATTGAACTCAGGGGCATTCTACATCCAAGCTATACCCCTAGCCCTATTTTTTATTCTTTATTTTGGAACGGGGTCTCACTAAGTTTCAGAGTGCCTCACTAGGTAGCTGAGGCTGGCACCGAACTTGGATCCTCTGGTCTCAGCCTCCCAACTGCTGGGATTACAAGCGTGCGCCACCATGCCCGGCTTATAGTTTATCCTTAAAACAAATTGTTTCCCCTTAATACTTATGACTTAATGTAATATATTATATGTTGATATTTGCCTGCATATGTAAATATTATAATATGTATCACATGTATATATTTATGCATATATTTTTTAATAGGTGTCTCAACAGCCATCTTTATCAAGCTTGGAAACATTAATGGTCTCACAGAAGTCTGAAATTGC
>PVLC010027014.1:0-22210 GCA_004027655.1 Graphiurus murinus
GGAAGAGGAAGAGGAGGAGGACAAGGAAGAAGAAGGAGAGGAGAAGGTGCAGGGGAGGAGGAGGAGGAGGAGGAGAAGGAGGAGGAGAAGGAGCCAAGCGTGGTGGTGCACGCTTGTAATTCCAGTATTTGGGAGGCTGAGACAGGAAGATCGCAGGGTTTCGGCCAGCCTCAGCTACTTAGTGAAGCTCTCTGCAACTTAGTGAGACCCTGTTTCAAAATAAACAATAAAAAATGGGCCTAGGGGTGTAGTTCGGAGGTAGAATGCCCCTGGATTCAATCCTCAGTACCAAGAAGAAGAAGAGGAGGAGGAGGAGGAGGAGGAGGCGGAGGAGGAGGAGGAGGAGGAGGAGCACAAAACTGAGAGCGAGCTGTGTAGTGTGTATTCTAAGGGCACACATCCTCTCCTGAGGGCCTCACCCTCATGACCTGACCTCCATGCCTCTCGAAGTCCCATCTCCCAATGACATCACACTGGGTATTAGAACTTCAATATACGAATGTGGGGGAGGGCACAAGCATTCATACCATAAAGGTGCTCTTTATTTTCCTTCTAGCTGAAGTAATATTAGTAAGATAAAGCCTTGTTTTTTTGTTTTGATTTTGGTGTGTGTGTGTGTGTGTGTGTGTGTGTGTGTGTGTGTGTGTGTGTATGTGTGTGTTACTGGGGATTGAACCCAGGGGCATTCTACCTTCAAGCTATATCTCTAGCCCTTTTTATTCTTTATTGTGAAAACAGGGTCTTGTTAAGTTGCTGAGGCTGGCCTTAAACCTGTGATCCTTCTGTCTCAGCCTCCTAAGTGCTAGGATTACATGTATGTGCCACCATGCTCAATGAGATTTTCCTATTGCTGTTGTTTGGCTTGTTTTTTTTTTTTTTTTTTTTTTTTTTTTTTTTTTTTTTTTTTTTTTTTTTTTTTTTTTTATGGTACTGGGGATTTAACCCAAGGGCGGTCTACCTCTGAGATACACCTGTAGCCCTTTTAATTTTCTATTTTGAAACAGGTCCTCGATAACCTGCAATCCTCTGTCTCAGTCTCTCAAGTACTAGGATTATAGGCATGCACTACCACACCCAGTGAGCCTTGTTTTTTAAATGGCCCTTCCGAGCCAGGCATGGTGGTGCACGCTTGTAATCCTAGTATTTGGGAGGCTGAGACAGGAGAATCACAGGTTCGTGGCCAGCCTCAGCTACTTAGTGAGGCCCTGTTTCAAAATAAGGACTAAAAAATAGGGCTGGGGATGTACCTCAGAGATAGAATGCCCCTGGGTTCTATCCCTAGTTCTGCAAAAAAGAAAATAATAATAATAATAATAATAATAATAATAATAATAATAATAATAATAAATAAAAAAAATAAATGGCCCTTCTGTTCTTAAGGCTGTGAGAATCTGTGCAAAGGAACTTGGCCATCTCAGACATGGCTGTGAAGTACAGATGGATCCCATCATTCCTGACCTGTGGCCTCAGGCGGGTGGTTTAACCTCTATTGTGTCATCTATAAATTAGGGCCAATAGTGTCCATAGGACTCTGAGGGAATTAAGAAATGTGAAACACTTAGAATTGTCTAGGATGAAGAAAGCCCTCAAAAATTAGCAATCATTAGCTTCTCTTTTTGTCTTCTTCTTCTTTTTTTCTTTTTTTCCATACTGAGGATTGTACCCAGGAGACTTTTACCTCTGAGCTACACATCTAGCCCTTCTTTTATTTTTTTGTTTGGAAACAGGATCTCATTAAGTTGCTGAGAGTCTCACTATTTGCTGAGGCTGTTTTTTAACTTGCAATCCCCCTGTCTCAGCCTCCCAAGAACTGGGATTACAGGCATGGACCACCACACCTGACATCGGTTTCTTTTTTAAATTTTATTTAAAAATTTTTTTTATTACTTTCTTTAGATGGGAAGTTGGCCCTAGATGGCTTCTAAAGTCCTTGATCCTCTGAGATGTTTTTCTTTTCTTTCTTTCTTTTCTTTTTTTTTTTTTTTTTTTTTTTTTTTTTTTTTTTTTTTTTTTTTTTTTTTTTTTTGTAGTACTGGAGATGGAATCCAGGGGCATTCTACCTCTGAGCTACACCCCCAGTCCTATTTTTATTCTTTATTTTGAAACAAGGTCTCACTAAGTTGCTGAGGGCCTCACTAAGCAGCTGAGACTGGCCAAGAACTCGGATCCTCTGGTCTCAGCCTCCCAAATACTGGGATTACAAGCATGCGCCACCACGCCCGGCTCTGAGATGTTTTTCTTGATCTTGTGATTTCCCCCTTTCACCTGCTTCCCAGGCCTGCCTTTTCCAATCCGTTTCCATAGCTGTCCCCTTGGTCCAGGACACCCCCATGTTCCCAGCCCTTCCCCTTGACCATCTCCTTTGAGCCCCTTCAAGCTCCTTCAACCCCATACAGTGTGGTCCCACACAACAGTGAAGAAAATATCAAGGGACTGAAACAAGATGAGGCAGGTAGGTTCCTGTCCCAGCCTCCTGACTCCACCTGGGTGTTCACAGCATCACTCACCTGTGGGCCAGGTGCAGCAGCATCTGTCCTGAGTTTGCCTCCATCCCACCCCAGCAGCCTGGCCACCAGGAGGCAAGCGTTCCCTGTGGGAGCTCTGAACAGACATCCTAACAGAGGTTTCTCTCTGCCCTGCCTCCAGATCAGCTCCCAAACTGTGCTCCATCCTCCCCTCCCTGCGAGTTGAGCGCCCCCAACCTCTGCTCCTTGTTTTCTGGAGAGTTTCCTTTTTCTTTCTTTCTTTTTTTTTTTTTTGCATTCAGTTTCCATCTCCTCCGTAGTCACTGTTTATTCATCAAATCCCGACTGGCTCCCTCACGTGGCAGACGGAGCAAGTTCTAGCAGATCTTCTTGCCCTGCACGGTCTCCTGCAAGTGCCTCCTTCCCTAAACCTCAGATGAGCAGGTCACATTTCAGCTTCAGTTCCTCTCGGACTTGAATTTGCCTATCTCATTAAGTTAAGATTATTTTTATATACGTTTTGCCTGTCAGTATTTCCCATATCATCTGTTTTTCCCCTTCCATTAATGCCCTGCAGTGGCTCCTGAGACAGCCAGTGGGTTGCTTCTTGTCAGCACAGGTAATGTGTGTGTCTCTGCTTTTCTGTCCCCACATATGTCATGGCCCCATCTTGAACCAACCCGTCTATGGCTAAACTATGCCAGCGCCTTCAAATGCTGCCAAAGAGGTGCTTCAGTTTTGGTACTGATGAGAAATCCCAGCATTTGGGAGGCTGAGACCGTAGGATCTGGGTTCGCGGCCAGCCTTAGCTACCTAGTGAGACCCTGTTTCAAAATAAAGGATAAAAAGTAGGGCTGGGGGTATAGCTTGAAGATGTATATTAAGTCAAATAAGCCAGACACACACAAAAAAAACCAAGTATTGTACGGTTTCATTGATATGAGATACCTAGAACAGACAAATTCCTAGAGACAGAAGGTAGAATAGAGGCTAGGGAGAGAGATAGAGGAAGTAGGGAGAGGAGAGAGGGAAGATCAGTACGGGTGATAAAAAAGTTCTGGAGGCAGATGGTTGTGATGGTTGCCCTTTACCAATCAGCAAATGTCACTGCACTGTATCCTTATAAATGGTAAGTTTTGGCGGGGGGTGGGTGGTGGTGGTGATGCATGTAATCCCAGTACTTGGGAGGCTGAGACAGGTGGATAACATGTTAGAGGATAGCCTCAGCAACTTACTGAGACCCTGTTTCAAAATAAAATAGGGTTGGGGGTATAGCTCACAGATAGAAAGCCCCTGGGTTCAATCCCCAGTATCACAAAAAAGGTATATTTTATATTATTCATACTTTACCACAATGAACAAAAGTTTAAATGTAATACAGGGTGATTACAAATTTTGCAGGAAATATAAACAAGTAGAAAGAAAAAATAAAAATATACTTGAAAGGTCATTTCTACTTAATATAGACACCTTTCCAAGTCACTGATTCCTGATAATTCTGCTATAAACTTACTAAACAGCTGAATGATATTTATTTATCTTATGGATATACCATAATTTATGCTATAAGATCCTACTAGTGAATATTGAGGCTATTTCATTTTTTTCCTTCTTCTTTTTCAGTCCTGGGGCAGGGGTGTAGCTCAGAGGTAGAATGCCCCTGGGTTCAACCCCCAGTATCACAAGAAAAAACAAACAAAAAAAGCTTTGATATACATTATATTCCAGATATATATGTTTCTGCCAATAGTATAAGAATTCCACCTTAGAACACTGAATATTATTTAAAATATCGTGTGTGTGTGTGTGTGTGTGTGTGTGTGAGAGAGAGAGAGAGAGAGAGAGAGAGAGAGAGAGAGAGAGAGAGAGAGAGAAAAGAAGAAGAAGAAGAAGAAGAAGAAGAAGAAGAAGAAGAAGAAGAAGAAGAAGAGATATACTGGGGATTGAACCTGGGGGCATTCTACCTCCAAGCTATGCTCTTATTTTATTTTTATTTTGAAACAGGGTCTCACTAAGTTTTTGAAGCTGGCTTTGAACCCTAACGCTACTGTCTCAGCCTTCCAAGTACTGGGATTACAGGTATGTGTCACCATGCCCAGCTAAAATATCTTTTAGTTAAATCAACAAATTGTTTCTCATTATTATTAGATTCCCTCAAGGTCTTAAAATAGCAACACATAGTCATGTCTGTCTGTCTGTCTGTCTGCCTGTCTCTCTCCAGCATTGTGGACAGAAACCAGGTGAACTCATACATGCTAGGCAGTGGTGGTAGTGCTCTACCAATAAGCTACACCCTCAACCCCATTTTTAAGCAAAGTTTTTGCGTTCTTATCATTTTTCTCTTGATTGATACATTTTCACTTCCCTTTAGAGAAGAGATTGAGAATTCACTTATTTCTGTGCTTGTAGCAGCACTTCTCATAGGAATCACCTGGGAACCACACTTTGAAGAGCCAGCAAAGTCTGTCATCTTACAAGTCCAAATCCTTAGGACCTTGGAGCTCTGTGAGTTAAGCAAACTCTCCTTTAAGTGGCTTCCTCTGAGAACTGCAAATCCTCTGGCCCAACCCTAGACTTATTGAATCAGTTTCTGGGCTTGGAGCCCAGCAATGTGTTTTAATAAGCTCTCCAAGCACTTTAGAACTTGAAGTGTTTTCTGTAGAAGACATTGATGAGCGTCGTTATTTGCTCTCCTTTCCCCTCTCCTGGATGCCACATCAGTCTGTGAGGTCAGGCCCTTTATCTGCACCGGAGTGAGCACTTCATAAATGATTGTTTAAGGGGGAATTCAGAAATGAGCCAAACTCTTCCCCCTAAAGTCTGTGTCTTCCTTCAGGTGATTGATCAGACTCTCAACCTAGGCTCTGGAAATGTTTTATTTATTATTCTTATTCTTTTGTTTTTACTTTTTGGTACTGGGTATTGAACCCAGGGGCATTGTACCTCCAAGCTACACCCCTAGTTCTTTTATTTTTATTTTGAAACAGGGTCTTGCTGATGTAGGGTAGAAGAAGTAAGTAGGTAAAAAGGAGACACACAGGAAGGAAAAATAAAATATAACTTTAGTATAAGAACACAGAACTGAAGTGCTTCAGTCTTTATTTTCAAAACCAGTTCCTTTTCCCAGGCCTGACTCCCCAAATCCTGGGACATCGGTAGATTCTAGAGTTAACTAAAAGAAATTATAATTTCCCTGTGCATTGATAACAAGACAGGTGCAATATTAAGGAAAAAAACTATTAATTTAGGACACTCTCCAGCTTATCTGTCAATCAGATAATGAAGACCCCAGTCAGCCTTAGAACCCTAAGGTTGACCAAACCACCAGGCCACCAGGAACTGCTTCGGGACTATGGAACTGAGACCATCATTCCTAAAGCTGATCAGACTACCAGGCCAACATAAAGTGCCTTGGGGACTACCGGACTAAGATCATCCTCACATACCTCCTATAGCCCACACCTCACGAAAGTTTCCTATAAGAAAAGAGCCCTGAACTTCCCAATATGCCTTCCTCCTCTTGAGAGGTCCCACATTCTTTCTTGAGTGTGTATTTCTTCCCTTTTCCCAAAATAAACCTCTGTCCATGTCTCTGACTGGCACAGGCTGAAATTCTTTTCCATCACATTAGCCAAGGACCCTGCCAATCCTGAGTTCCTGAGTGAGGACTCTCCAACATCACTAGGTTGATGAGAGTCTCACTACTTACTAAGACTGTCCTCCAACCTGCAATCCTCCTCTTGAATCTGTGATCTTCTTGCCTCAGCTTCCCAAGTACTACAATTACATGTGTGTACCACCATGCTTGGCTTATTATTATTTTTTATATTGTATTGGGTATGTAGGTATTTATTTTGTGGCACTAGGGATTGAACTCCAGGGCATTCTACCTCCGAGCTTCACTCCTAGCCCTTGTTATTTTTTGTTTTAAAACACTGTCTTGTCATCAAACCTGTGATCCTCCAGTTTCAGACTCCCCTGTACAGGGATTACAGGTGTACACCACCAGTATTTTACATTACAAGGAGGAGGTGAGTGTGGGAGACCCTATGCAGAGCTAATCTTTTGGTTCAGCTTTGCAAATGCAGGAAGTGTGATCAGAAAAGCTGAGGACTGTTTGTTGGTCCACAGGTATAAGATGATAGCCGCTTTATGCTCCAGCTCCCCAGACACATTAGTCAAAATAAACTTGGGCATCAGATCTCTCTGAGACAATGCCATTCAAATAGATGAGCAGCAAGAGAAGCTCATTCCAGCCAGCAGCTCACCTGCAGCGCCTCACTACTCAATCACCCAAAAGTGATATGTAGACCTTCCCATCACTGGCAAGCTCCAGAGCAAAGTGTGTGTGTGTGTGTGTGTGTGTGTAGTACTAGGGATTGAATACAGGTGTGTTCTACCACCCCCAGCCCTTTTTATTGTCTTATTTAGAGACAGGGTCTCACTAAGTTGTTTAGAGTGGCCTCAAACCTGCAATCCTCCTGTCTCAGCCTCCCAAGTGCTGGGATTACAGGCATGAGTCACCACGCCCAACTTAGGGCAATTTTCATTTTACTGTAAAAGACATTTTATATAGCTTTATAGTTTATAAAATCCTTTTACATATTTATATTTCATCCTCATAGCCAAAAAATTTATCCTGGAAAGACTACACTTTATGATTTGCCACATTTCCTTAGTAAGCAGTGAATTTCAAATCCAGCTCAGAATTTCAGGTCTTTCTTCATACTTGGCTAATGTGTCTTATCACCACAAGCACTCTCTGTTTGTTCTTTCTGCTTTCCTCCATTAAAGCCTAAAATCAGTAGATTGTGAACCAATTTCAGCCCCAGGTTTGCCCCACCCCCACCCCCGGGGGCTGATAAGATTCAACAGAACTAGCCTGGCTAATTCCCATGGTGGACTACAAAGGCTTCCGAGTGCGTCTCTTCCAAACCCCTACAATCAAACAGTTTGTCCTTTATTAATCTTGGGATCAGCAGGGCCCATGCTTTTTACCATGTAGCAGTGCTGATTCACTGGAAGCTCTTCTTTGCCCAGCAAAGGTTCATGACATTCATTTACTTTTTTTTTTTTTTTTAACTCTTTTAAAAATTGTTATAGCCGGGCATGGTGGGTCACGCTTGTAATCCTGTTAACTGGGAAACGGAGACAGGAGGATCACTGGTTTAAAGCCAGCCTCAGCAACTTAGTGAGACCTTGTTCTGAAGTAAAAAATAAAATAGGGCTGGGAGTGTAGCTCAGAGATAGAACACCCCTCAGTTAGGGTTTGTTGTAAGCTGGGCACAATGGTGCACACCTGTAATTCAAGTATGCTTGGGAGGCTGAGACAGGAAGATCGCATGTTTGAGGCCAGACTGAGCAACTGATTTTTTCACTATTTTAGAAAGTGTTGTAGCCAGGTATGGTGGGTCACACTCGTAATTATGCTAATTGGGAGATTGAAACAGAAGGATCACAGGTTTGAAGCCGGTCTCAGCCTCCCGAATGCTGGGATTACAAGCGTGTGCCACCATGCCCGGCTATGTGGGACACTCTTGATAAAGCCTTGAATGTTTCACAAACATATTCTTGTTTAAATTCACAAAGCAGAACAATGACACCCCCAGATACGGAAATTAATAAAGAGCTTTCAGCAAAAACAAAGAAAGAAAAGAGCCGGGCGTGGTGGTTCACGCTTGTAATCCCAGCATTTGGGAGGCTGAGACCGGAGGATCCGGGTTCAAGGCCAGCCTCAGCTATCTAGTGAGGCACTCCGCAACTTAGTGAAACCCGGTTTCAAAATAAAGTAAAAAATAGGGCTGGGGGTATAGCTCGGAGGTAGAATGCCCCTGAGTTCAATCCCCAGTACCGCAAAAAAAAAAAAAAAAAAAAAAAAAAAAGAAAAGAAAAAGAAAGAAAAGAACCCCTAGAACATAATGATTAACAGGTCAAGTCACCAATGCAAAGGAGAACGGAAAATACCTTCTCAAACCATGTCTCTATGCTGTAGATTTTACGTATATGTGTCTGGTGAAGATGCAACAGATGTGTCCTGCCACATCCCTCAGAGTATGTACTTCTTGCTTGCTCTTCATAATATCAATCTGTGTCTCACTGTGACCTCTCCCTCAATTCCTTTCTGTGATGATGTCTAGGACCCTCACAGCCTGCGTCGAGGTCCATCTCCCTTTAGGGACCTCCTCAGGACCCTGTCTCCATGACACAGCCAATCTGGCTTTTAAAGTTTACTTACAGCTGGGCATGGTGATGCATACTTATAATCCTAGTACTCGGGAGGCTGAGAGGGGAGGACCGAAGATTCAAGGACAGCCTCAGCAAGTAGTGAGACTCTCATCAACCTGGAGAGATCCTGTTTCAATATTCAGAGGTAGAATGCTGGGTTCAATCCCACCCCCCCCTCCAAAAAAAAAAGAAAGAAAGAAAGAGGGAAGCAAGAGAGTCATATTGAGAAGAGAAGAGGTTAGGACAGAAGCAGAGTGAGAGAGATTTGAAGACATTATGTTGCTGATCTTGAGATGAGGTAGGAGCTACAAGCCACAGAAAGCAGGTAACAAATTAAATCTGGCAAAGTCAAGGAAATAGGATCTACCCTGGAGCCTCCAGGAATGCAGCCTCGCCCGCACTTTGAGTATTTCCAACATCCAGAGTTAACGTTAATACATTCGTATTGTTCTAAGCACTGCACTAAGTTTTAGCAACTTTCTACAGCAGAAACAGGAAACTAATACAGCGCTGGTTTTTTGTTTTGGTGAGAGTGGAAATTGAACTCAGAGCCTCGCATGTGCTAGGCAAGCCAAGTGTGGATTCCCATCTCTGCTCCTGACTGTATTTCCCAATAACTAACGTGGAATAGTGATTCTCATCCACTCCACCTCACAAAGGACAAAGGGGTGGGAGGGCACTGCCACGAGCGAGTCCACTGGCGGCCCCACTAACACAGGGGTGCAGGATCCCTCTAGCCCTCAGCCAGGTCCTGCGCTCAGAAATTTGTCAGACTCGAGCTCAAGCAACGGCCTCCTCCTCGGGGCCCTCGCCTCCCTCTGGTCCCTCATCCCGGTCTCCTCCAGGCAGGATGAGTAAGGCGTCAACCCAGAGGTTCCGGGCACAGAACCGGAGCAAGATTAAGTTGCAGAGGAACATTCATTGCTCCTCTGCCTCGTGGCCTCGCTCAGCATGCTGCTCTTACACCTCCTAAGACACTATCTTATTACTGTTTATTTTTCATGCTTGTCTCTCCCCGATAGACTGTGACCAACTTGTGGCTAAGGGATGTCTTCATATTGCATGAGAACATTTTCCTTGTTAAAGGAAATACATTATCCTTGTGAAAATAAATAAACAAATAAGTGAATGAATGAATGAATGAGTAAATAAATAAATAAGTAAATAAACAAATAGCTGGTGTAGAGGAGTCACTGCCGGAGCCGAGGACGGTTTGCTCAGCCGATAAGCGCCCAGCCCAGATCCACAACACTACCTGTCCCGCTACCTGAGTCCCCACAACTCGTTTTTGTTGGTCCGCAACGTGGCCGAAGACGCCAGGTCTGAAGATTTACGGCGCGAATTCGGTCTTTACGGTCTTTAGTTGCTGTGTAGGTTCCACTTGATTTCTACACTCGACGTCCAAGAGGATTTGCTTATGTTCAGTTTGAGGATGTTGGTGATGTGGAAGATGCTTTACATAATTTGGACAGAAAATGGATTTGTGGACGTCAAATCGAAATACAGTTTGCACAGGGGGATCGGAAGACGACAAATCAAACCAAAGCCAAGGAAGGGAGGAATGTGTACAACTCTTGATGATGATTATGACAGATACAGACCGACCAGAAGCCAAAGTTAGGAAAGGAGGAGGTCAAGAAGTCGGTCTCTTGGTACGACTAGAGAAGATCTTATAGCCCTAGAAACAGTAGACCGACTGGAGACCACGACGTAGGGTAGCCGTGGGACAATGATGGACCCAACTGCAGTTGGGGCACCCAGTACGGTCCTGCTCACTGCGTTTCAAGAAAGACCTGACCGCGGGAAAAAAGCCAAAGAAGGGCCATTCAGGTGACCACAGGTTGCACGGAAGGCGCTGCAGTGTGAGTACTGTACGAATATTTTGACTCTGGTCTGAAAAGATAAAAGAATCATTGAAAACCACACGGACTAATTGAAGTCCCTTCAAACTTGAAAGTGAGCATTTTAGGACAAATAAAAGGGAATTCAACTCTGTGCTTGTGGAAACGAATCCCTAAATAGGAGCAGGTTTATAATGATTCATGGGTAACAGATCCATAATAAGTTATTGGACACCAGGATGTCTAAATATCAAGGAAGACAGCCAGAATCTCCTACCCCAGTGCCTCTGTTGGTCTGTCTCAGACTGAATTGGGTGGGAAAAGGCATGGTCCAATGTAAACTTTTTCTTGGTTATGTCTTAAAAGTCGGTTCCATTTACTCCATTATCGGCACATCTTGCCTTTGTTTATTCTGGGGCCAGTGTTTTCTGCTTGTTTGCTTGTTGCCATCTGAGTTTACTTACTTGTATACCACATGCAGTTTACATGTTTAACCACTCTCTTTCCTAAGTAAATTTCAATTATACTTGACATGCAGCTGAGGGGGCCCATCTCTTCTCACCTTTTTTCTAGTCAATCTGTTCAACAAATATTTATTGAACCCTTACCATGGACAAAACATTGTACTGGATAATTGGGGAGAAGAATAAATAATTCTTTTATTCAGAAAGTATTTATTGAGCACACCTGGGGAATCATTCATATGACCTCATGTTTTGTTTGAGGTATAAATATTTTACACCATATCCTAATGTAATTATAAAATACTTATCAAAGATAAGTAATTTTATGGCTATCTGTCATTTAAAAGTATCCAGTATTTCTGTTTGCATCCCATTGATACAAATAATGGAGAAAAAGGTGTTTTAATCTGTAATAAACTAATTTATTGTACAGTGACTGTCATATGCTAAAGTCATATTAAATTGTTAACTCTGAAATCGGGCATGGTGGCGTATGCTTGTAATCCCAGTACTTAGGAGGCTGAGACTGGAGGGTCCGAGTTCATGGCCAGCCTCAGCTACTTAGTGAGGCCCTCCGAAACTTAGTGAGACCCTGTTTCAAAATAAAGAATAAAAATAGGACGGAGCATTTGGCTCAGAGGTAGAATGCCCCTAGATTCAATCCTCAGTACTTCATAAAAAAAAAAAAAATTGCCTCAGACAGACACATAAATAGAAAATAAAATAATTTAACTTTGCATTAGATATAAAGGAGACCCTGGGTGCTATCATTAGATTATTTGGGAGTAGACAGATATTATCCTGATTGATTTAGTATGTTCTGTAATTGAGAAAATGATCATTAAATTATACTTTTTAGATATTTATGTGTGCATTTTATAGGGGATATGTTCTGTATATAGTGACTACATAACTTTTTATAGTGTCATTGTTTTGGATTCTTTAGTTCCTTACTAGGACATGAAATTTGTTTAACATTCATTGATTCCATCACATTTGATTTTGTCATATTTTTACCACATAATTAAAATTTATGTAAAGCTATTCACCTAAAATCTGGAAATCAAGTTTAAACCTTTATATCAATTCTGAAAATAGAACAGACATAACTGAAGGTAGGTATAAAATTGGAGGTACTTATATCCCTATTAAAAGAAATAATAAAAGTGACATAATGGAATCTAAAGTTTATTTAGAGCAAAGATGATAGATTTAATTGCAAAATTTATTTTATATCTTTACATAGTTTTATCATCAGCATTGAATTGATAGTTCTTTTTTATTTTTTGCGGTACTGGGGATTGAACTCAGGGGCATTCTACCTCCAAGCTATACCCCCCAGCCCTATTTTTTATTCTTTATTTTGAAACAGGGTCTCACTAAATTTCAGAGTGCCTTACTAGGTAGCTGAGGCTGGCCACGAACCTGGGATCCTCCTGTCTCAGCCTCCCAAGTACTGAGATTACAAGTGTGGGCCACCATGCCCAGCTTCATGTATTTTTTAAAACAATACCTGTATGGTTCATGGATGTTTTGTCCCATCTCCCTTCTCCATTTTCTTTTGAAATTAAAACATTCCAAGAAGTAGAATTAAAAAAAAAAAAAAAAAAAAAAACCAGGTATGGTGACACATGCTGGTAAGTCCAGTACTAGGGAGCTGAGACAGGAGAATTGAAGATTTGAGGTCAGCTGCAGCAATTTAGTAAGATTCTCAGTAACTTAGCGAGACCCAGTTTCAGAATAACAAATAAAATGAAGCTGGGGGGGGGGGTGGCTCGGAGGTAGAATGATCCTGGGTTCAATCCCTAATACCCCCAAATACATACTTACATTACAGAGAAGGCTGACGCCCTCTTGGACCATCTTTTTGTTCTAGGACACCCTATCTCAATCTTCACTCTCAAGGCAACCTAAGTTAGCCGAACAGGGGTATTGTTCTATGTATTCACTGAGGGATGTTATATACACATTGAGCTTACACAAATTCATTTTTTTTTCTGTGTGTGGTACTGAGGATTGAACCCAGGGGCGTTCTACCTCTGGGCTACACCCCTGGCCCTATTTTTTTATTCTTTATTTTGAAACAGGGTCTCAAGCTGGTTGCAAACCTGCAATTCTCCCATCTCAGCCTCCCAGGTACTGAGATTACAAGTGTGCTCCACCACACGTGGCTTTTTTTTTTTTTTTTCTATTTTGTTTGAGTTAAAATTGAATTTGTGGCTGGGTGTGGTAGCACACACTTGTAATTCCAGTACTTAGGAAGCTGAGACAGGAGGATTGCAGGTTCCTGGCCAGCCTCAGCTATTTAGTGAGGCTCTCTGAAACTTAATGAGACCCCATTTCAAAATAAATAATAAAAATAGGCCTGGGTGTACAGCCCAAAGGTAGACTACCCCTGGGTTCAATCCTCAGTACTGAAAAAATAAATAGATAAAACAGAAAAAAAAAAAAAAAAAAAAACAAGAGAGAGCGATAGCAACTTAAATAGTACCATTCCATATATTAAGTCAGTCAATGGCCTTGGAGGAGTTAGGATGAGTGACATAATTTTTCAGTTAAGACAAGGTCTGTCAGCTGTCCTTGTTCTCCTCAGAGCATAGCCTTTTCACCACCCTTAGATGATTTAAAATACATCCAAGGGTAGCCGGGCGTGGTGGCGCATGCTTGTAATCCCAGCATTCGGGAGGCTGAGACTGGAGGATCCAGGTACGAGGCCAGCCTCAGCTACCTAGTGAGGCACTCTGCAACTTAGTGAGACTCGGTTTCAAAATAAAGAATAAAAAATAGGGCTGGGGGTGTAGCTGGGGGTGTAGCTGGGGTAGAATGCCCCTGAGTTCAATCCCCAGTACCGCCAAAAAAAAATACATCCAAGGGTAATTCTGATGATGCTTGATTTTTGCATAATACACCTTTGAATCTAGCCCCCGTAAAAGTCGTATGGTTTGGTGTATACCATAAAGCCCAGTGTAAGACTGGATCATAAGGACACTGTACAGTTTCAGAACAAGGGGTGGGAAATAAGGAAGGATCCTGGAGTGGGGGGTGGGAAAAAAGCATTCTGAATAATGGTATTCTGACTCTGCTGAGTCAGTGTTCAGAGGAAACCACCACTCTGCTTCCTTACTGTGCAATGCAAGCTAGTAGGGAGCTGCCCCGTGAAGCAGAAAGTGCAGTCTGTCTTTCTGTTCTGAACCTGATGTTACACTAGCAAGGCCCTCCTCCATCAGTGGGAAGTACCAATCGCCAACCCCATCCGTGTGAACGCCATGCCCCAAATCAATCTGACTTGCACTTTCTTTTCCACAGATGCACTTTTTTTTTTTTGCGGTACTGGAGATTGAACTCAGGGGCATTCTACCTCTGAGCTGCACCCCCAGCCCTATTTTTTATTCTTTATTTTGAAACCGAGTCTCGCTAAGTTGTGGAGTGCCTCACTAGGTATCTGAGGCTGGCCGCGAACCCGGATCCTCTGGTCTCAGCCTCCCAAATGCTGGGATTACAAGCGTGCGCCACCACGCCCGGCCACAGATGCACTTTATTTATTCTCCCCCCCCCCCCAAGTGGACACTGTTTCTTCAGACATAACCTAGAGAGTGGTCAAAGGAACCCTGTGGATTCTTGCTGGCCTGGTGCTGAGCGCTCCGCGGGGAAGGTAGAAATGAATGGCATCCCTGGGTAAGTGCTTTTGACAAGGGAACCCAACTGAGGGCGTCACAACAATGTCCTGATGAGGAAAGGAGGCCCAGGGAGGGCACAGATGCACTTTAAAGGGGATGGGCCTGGTCGTATCTTTTCTCAAGACCAGGGGAACTTCAGGCCTCCTTTCCTCTCTACATGCTTAGGTGTCTGGCCTTTGGACATGTACTTGGGGGTTTTGTGGTTCTGTTGATAACCACTATTAAATTTCTCCATCAGCTTCTTCTTTGTTGTTGTTGCAGTACTGGGGATTGAACTCAGGGGCATTCTACCTCCGAGCTACACCCCCAGCCCTGTTTTTTATTCTTTATTTTGAAACAGGGTTTCACTAAGTTGCAGAGGGCCTCACTAAGCAGCTGAGGCTGGCCAAGAACCCGGATCCTCCGGTCTCAGCCCCCCAAATGCTGGGATTATAAGCATGCACCACCACGACCGACCTCTATCAGCTTCTTTAACCCAGAGTTTCACTTTACTGTCAAATCCATTTTTTCCTTTGACATTCTGGGCAATGGTTCTTGCAAGGCTGCCTCCGTTGCAAGAGAGGAGAGGAAAAGTGAATGGAGAATGTCGTGAGGCTGAAGGTTGTGGAGTCAGCAGAAGCAGTCCAGACTTGCCAGTTAATTCTTGCTCTGGCCTAGCCATGCTAGGGAAATAGCTGCATTAAGAGAACATCCAGCCGGGTGTGGTGACGCACGCTTGTAATCCCAGCATTTGGGAGACTGAGACAGGAGGATCCAGGTTCTCAGCCAGCCTCAGCTACCTAGTGAGGCACTCCGCAACTTAGTGAAACCCTGTTTCAAAATAAAGAATAAAAAATAGGGCTGGGGGTATAGCTCAGAGGTAGAATGCCCCTGAGTTCAATCTCCAGTACCACAAAAAAAAAAAAAAAAAAAAAAGAGAGAGAGAGAGAGAGAGAGAGAGAGAGAGAGAGAGAGAGAGAACATCCAAGCTGGGCATGGTGGCACACACCCAGCTTGAATGTTCTCTTAATGCAAAATAAATAAGCCAGGCACACACCTGTAATCCCATTACTTGAGATGCTGAGACAGGAGGATCTCAGGTTTGAGGCCAGTGTGTGATAATTTAGTGAGACTCTGTCTCAAAATAAAAAGGGCAGGGGGTATAGCTCACAGGTAGAATGCCTCTGGCTTCAATCTCCAGTAAAATAAAACAAAAAATAAAAAGGGCTAGGGATGTAGCGTGCCCCCCGAGTTAAACCCCCAATACCACAAAGAGAGAGAGAGAACATTCACTATAGAGTGCTCCCGAGTTCAATCCCAATACCACACACACACACACACACACACACACACACACACACACACGCACAAAGAGAGAGAACATTCAGGCTCCTGCCAGCTGTTGTTCTGGGTGGGTAGAGCAGAGTTGAGACAACATTAAGCTCCCATTATGGGAGCTTTTCAGCCCTAGCAAAAGCATCAGAGCCAGAGTCGCCATTAGAAAGTGGGGATTAGAAAGCCAGATGAATTAGAATGGCCATTAGAAATAACCAAATCCAGCCATGACATTTCAGATTCTACTTATTTTTATTTATTTATCTTTTTGTGTGTGTGTGTTTGGTGCTAGGAATTGAACCCAGGGCCCCACACAAACTAGGCAAACACTACCACTTCACTTTCAATTCACAAATGAGGAGTTTAAGGCTCCAAAAGGGGAAATATCTGGTTAAGTACACATTTGTACTAGGATAGAGGGGAAAGGCAACTCATGGTTTATCTTCTGATTTTTTTATTTTGTTTTGTTTTTTGGTGTGTGTGTGTGTGTGTGTGTGTGCTGAGAATTGAACCCAGGGGCATTCTACCTCCAAGCTACAGCCCTATTTTACTTACTTTGAAACAGAGTTTCACTAAGTTATGGAAGATCTCACTAAATATCTGAGGCTGGCCTTGAACCCATGTCTTAGCCTCCCTCCCAAATACTAGGATTACAAGCATGCACCAACACACCATGTTTTTATCTTCTTTTAATGCACTGTTTCTCAACACTTGTTTGACCTAAACTGTGTTCAGCTATGCTCCACGATCCACAGTTTTATCACCAGACTCCTGAGCCTTTACTATGCTGATAATATACACTTGCTCTCTCTTTCTCTCTTTCCTTCCTTTTTTTTTTTTTTTTTTTTTTTTTTTTTGATACTAAGGATTGAACTCAGGGGCATTCTACCTCCGAGCTACACCCCCAGACCTATTTTCTATTGTTTATTTTGAAACAGGGTCTCT
Organism: Graphiurus murinus; assembly: GCA_004027655.1. Classification (NCBI taxonomy): domain Eukaryota; kingdom Metazoa; phylum Chordata; class Mammalia; order Rodentia; family Gliridae; genus Graphiurus; species Graphiurus murinus. Next base: position 16,932 of record PVLC010027014.1, read on the forward strand.
CTAAGTTGCAGAATGCCTCACTAAGTAGCTGAGGCTGACTGCGAACCTGGATCCTCCGGTCTCAGCCTCCCAAATGCTGGGATTACAAGTGTGCGCCACCACGCCTGCCCTTTTTTCTTTTCTTTTCTTTTGTGGTACTGGGGATTTAACCCAGGGGCATTCTACCTCCGAGCTACACTCCCAGCCCTATTTTTTATTGTTTATTTTGAAACAGGTTCTCACTAAGTTGCAGAATGCCTCACTAGGTAGCTGAGGCTGGCCGCGAACCCGCATCCTCCGGTCTCAGTCTCCCAAATGCTGGGATTACAAGTGTGCACCACCACGCCCGGCCTTTTTTCTTTTCTTTTCTTTTGTGGTACTGGGGATTTAACCCAGGGGCATTCTACCTCCAAGCTACACCCCAACTCTATTTTTTTTTTTTTTTTTTTTTTGCGGTACCGGGGATTGAACTCAGGGGCATTCTACCTCCAAGCTATATCCCCAGCCCTATTTTTTATTCTTTATTTTGAAACCGAGTCTCACTAAGTTGCAGAGTGCCTCACTAGGTAGCTGAGGCTGGCCGCGAACCTGGATCCTCCGGTCTCAGCCTCCCGAATGCTGGGATTACAAGCGTGCACCACCACGCCCAGCTCAGCCCTATTTTTTATTCTTTATTTTGAAACAGGGTCTCACTAAGTTGCGGAGTGCCTCACTAGGTAGCTGAGGCTGGCCGCGAACCTGGATCCTCCGGTCTCAGCCTCCCGAATGCTGGGATTACAAGCGTGCACCACCACACCCGGCCCCTATTTTTTAACTTATTTTGAAACAGGATCTCACAAGGTTAGTGAGTCTCACTACTTGCTGAGTAGTGCCCTCAAACCTGTGATCCTCCTGTCTCAACCTCCCAAATACTGGAATTACAAGTGTGTGCCACCATGCCCGGCTTACACTGTGTCTTTTAAGAGGGGCATGTAGCTTTCAGACTTTCCCAAACTTATTTGATCAGATTCCTTTTTAAAATACTTTGGCTATTTACATTTGTCAAAAGAAGATTAAAGGATTCTTCATAAAAGCTTAGGAAAGGCTGTCCTACACTTGCTGTTACTGTTAAGTGGAGCACAAATAAATCACCTACAGATAATCCCTACATGTTGCATTATGCAGCACTGATGCTGAGAGGTTACTGAGTCAGTGGGAAAACATCCCTCTGCTGTGCTGTGTGGCATGGATGTGGCAATGAAGCTGAATCTCAAAATGCATAAGTACGTGTGGTGGGTAGGTAGAATGAGGGCCAATGGGCAGCTCCTCTCTGGCATGCAGATGCACCTCAGAATGCCTGCCTGGGCTTCAAGGCTCGCCAGCCTTCGCTCGACATGTATTTATTGTGTATCTGTGACGTGTCACACACCCGTGTCCTCAAGCAGATCACGGCCTGGCAGGAGGCCAGGCATATGAAGGAGTGCTGCACTATGACAGATGTGACAATACAGTGCTGGGAAGGAGACAGTGAAAAGTTAGGCCTGGAGAACAGGAGAAGGTGAATGGCTAGATTGATTTCCCACAGAGGCCTCTTTCTTTGGGTATTTCTTTTTTCTTTTCGAGTGTGCATGGGTGCGCATGCATGCTGGGGATTGAACCCAGGGGCATTCTACCACTGAGCTACACTTCCAGCCCTTTTTATTTTTCATTTTGAAACAGGGTCTTGCTAAGTTGCTGAGGCTGGCCTTGAACCTGGCCTTGAACCTCTTGTCTCAGCCTCCCAAGTATTGGATTACAGTATGTGCCACACGCCCAGCTTCCACTGGGTATTAAAAGACAAGTTAGAATCTACCCAATGCTGAATGGAATGAGGAAGAGAGAACAGTATGTAGAAAGGCAGAGAGGGGTGAAGTAATGTGAGTCTTGTTGGAGGGAAGGGGAGAGCGTTCCAGGGTGACCAGGCAGAGACCTGCGTGTGAACAGCCTTGTGCACCATGCCGGGGAGTGTGTCTTTATCTGTGAGACCTAACTAAGGGAGCCCGTCCAATGGCCCTGATTCCACAGCACTGTGGTTCAGCTAGGACATGCTGCTCTGGAGTGAAACTGCACATTCAGTTCATCTCAGGCAGACATGGAAACTCAGAGAAGCAGTGGCAAAGACAGACACAGAAAAATGGCCGAGAGGTGTAGTTTGGGGCAGATGCAGACAGAGAAGGCCAGGGCAGGAGTGGAAACAGGGCTGGAGGCTGAAATGAAGTCAGCTCCTGCGTCATAGCTGTTCTACGGCTGTAACCTTCAGAGCCACACACCTACCACATTGGTCCCTCTTCAACCACTCTGCTAGGTGGATACTCGTCCGGCTAGGACAGGGCCCAGGCGCCATCAGAGGAAAAGTGACCCTTGCACTTACAGTAGCATGACCTCCTCCCTCCCCAGAAGGTCTCCTGTTTTAAACTTTCACCTACGAACAACCATTCCAGGTAGTCTTTGTGTGTGTGTGTGTGTGTGTGTGTGTGTGTGTGTGTGTGTGTGTGTGTGCAGTACTAGGAATTGAACCCAGGGGCATTCTACCTCTGAGCTACATCCCCAGCCCTATTTTTTATTCTTTATTTTGAAACAAGGTCTCACTAAGTTGCAGAGACCCTCACTAAGTAGCTGAGGCAGGCCGTGAACCCAGATCCTCCTGTCTCAGCCTCCTAAATACTGGGATTACAAGCCTTTGCCACCATGCCCGGCTCCAGGTATTCTTTGATTCTCATCCAGGACTCTCTTCTTTGTAGTGCACAGGCTTCAAGGAGCAGAAGGCGGGTCTTGGGAAAGTCATGAGCCGGAGGACAGGCAGGTTCTGGCCCTGCATGCCACGTCAGCCTCATCCCCACTGCTCTGGTTTTGTGTTCTGACAATTGCAGACGGTGGATTTACACTCACAATGCTGATTCTCAGCACCGGGTTTCGCTGGTGCTTCCCTCCTGCCGCCTGGGAGATGCAGGCTCAGCCTGCTCCAGCTCTCTCTCACTAGCAAAATGCAGTCTTTATTGGAGGTTGTTTAGGAGGTCATTTGCTCCCATGACGTCTTTGCTCACAGAGATCACTCGTTTACCACAATGGATTGTGAATCTGAGCAGAGGTCCATCTTTTTTTTTTTTTTTTTTTGTGGTGTTGGAGATGGCACCCAGGGCCTTGTGCTTGTTGGGCAAACACTGTACCACCAAGCTGCACCTCAGCCCTAGAGGGCCATCTTTTTTTTTTTTGCGGTACTGGAGATTGAACTCAGGGGCATTCTACCTCCGAGCTACACCCCCAGCCCTATTTTTTATTGTTTATTTTGAAACAGGGTCTCACTAAGTTGCGAAGTGCCTCACTAGGTAGCTGAGGCTGGCCGCGAACCTGGATCCTCCGGTCTCAGCCTCCCAAATGCTGGGATTACAAGCGTGTGCCACCACGCCCGGCTCTAGAGGGCCATCTTAGTCTTTAGACTGTAAGCTCTTGAGCACAGAGCTGCCTTTTACTCATTTCAGTATTTCTAGAGCTTATTCCAGTGCCTGGCCCGGAGCAGGGCCTCAGTGAAGTTCGATGAATTGACTGTTGGGAGCAGGGTGACCTTGGCGAAGCTGCTTCACCTTCTGGAGCCTAAATTTTCAGTATCTACACAATAAGGCAATTGTAGCGCCTCCCAAGACTGTTATGAGAACAGATGCGATAAGGCACATAGGAGCCTTTAGCATAGCACCTGGCTGATAGAAAGCAACTGATACTTTTTTTTTCTTTTTTTAATAACTGAAAGAGAATTCAAGAAGATATCTAGCCTGCTGCAGTGGCACATGCCTTTAATTCCAGTATTTGGGAGGCTGAGACAGGAGGATGGCAGGTTCAAAGCCAGTGCATGGTAATTTAGCAAGACTCTGTTTCAAAATAAAAAATAGCATAGGGCTAGGGGTGTAGCTCAGTAGTAGAATGTCCTTGGGTTTAATGCCCAGTGCCATGAGGAAGAAGGGAGGGGGAATCTGTTCTAGCCTCCTGCCATCATCATCACCAGACAGCATTAAGCCAATCTTCTCATGCTCCAGGATAAATACCACTTGAGGAAAAGGGTGGTAAAGAGGGGCCTCACTTGGGAACTCATGTGAGACTGGGTTTCTGCACAGAGCCCATCCTCTCCAGGGTAAGATCTACAGAGTGCCTTCTGCCCTGGCTGCACCTAAGCAGGTGCACAGAGCTTGCATATTAAAGTCAACGCTTCTGTTACCCAGACTCTCATGAGACCCTCAACTTACTGGGGATTGAACCCAGGGGCAGTCTACCTGTGAACTACACCCCCAGTCCTTTATTTATTTATTTATTTATTTATTTATTTATTTATTTATAATCTTGAAACAGAGCCTTGCTAATTTGCAATGCACTGACCTTGTTTCTTTTTTTTTTTTTTTTGCGGTACTGGGGGTTGAACTCAGGGGCATTCTAACTCCGAGCTATACCCCCAGCCCTATTTTTTATTCTTTACTTTGAAACCAAGTCTCACTAAGTTGTGGAGTGCCTCATTAGGTAGCTGAGGCTGGCCGTGAACCCGGATCCTCCGGTCTCAGCCTCCCGAATGCTGGGATTACAAGCGTGCGCCACCACGCCCGGCTCACTGGCCTTGTTTCTGTGAACCTACTGTCTGGGCTTCCCAAGTCCTGGGATTACAGTTGTGTACCAACATACTTAGCCCATCATTCTTTCTTTCTTTTTTCTTCTTTTTTTTTTTTCGGTAATGGGGATTAAACCCAGGGGCATTGTACCTCCGAGCTACACCCCCAGCCCTATTTTTTATTCTTTATTTTGAAACAGGGTCTCACTAAGGTGCAGGGGTGCCTAAGTAGCTGAGGCTGGCCGAGAACCTGCGATCCTCCTGTCTCAGCCTCCTAAATACTGGGATTACAAGTGTGTGCCAACACACCCGGCTCCATCAGTCATTCTTACATCTCACCTTCAAGAGAATATCTATTTGCCTTTGTAACTGGGGGCAGAGGCAGGTAAGTAGATGGAACAGAGAGGACAGGCTGGACACCTTGAAATCCTGTTTCAAAATAAAGAATAAAAAATAGGGTTGGAGGTGTAGTTCAAAGGTAGAATGACCCAGCACTGCCCCGGCCAGCGGGGGTTGAGGACGGGAGGCCGAGGTGGCTTTACCTAAAGGAATGAATCAAACAAGAGACGCGAAAGAACGGAGGCAAGACAGGATTCTGATCAAGCCTCAATTTTTATTAAAAGAAAGACTGCTTAAGTAGCTAGATGTGAGGGGTGGGGTCAGGGGGTCAGGTAAGCTTATGTGGGCTTGCAGG